>CALNHX010007326.1:0-75711 GCA_940337035.1 Agriotes lineatus
GTGTTCATCTAACTATCGAACAATTTGATAGTAGCAAAGAGCATATGATAGTAGTTTATTTTTATATTACACATAAATCGTTTATTATTTTCGTTACATATGTTACAACAAATTAATTAGTATTTCTTATATTCACAGTAATAGTGCAATTAGAGAACAATGAGGGAACATCATTTGCTGAGAAATGAGCAAGATTATTTGAACAGTGATCGTCATTGTTAATTACTCGTATCGATCGGCGGATAAATAGTATGTGTATCTTGGACAAAAAGCAACAGTCCCAGAGTCCTGTGTTGATTGGCTCCAGAAACTGCATATTTTCTGGTCAGTCGTAAAAAAACAATATATTTAATAATCATACGTAAATTTTTAACACTATTAACAGCATTTCTAAATAAATAATAAAATGTATCCTTGATATTCTACACAATATTGAATACATACATATAAATTAAGGCATGTATTTTCAAACATCATAACGGTGACGTTTGTGACTTGATTGTCAAGGTAAAAGTGTCACTTTGTCTGATTAGGCATAAAAAATGCTGCTTTATCTGCCTAGTCATATAAAATAACAAAATCAAACATTTCAACAATGATTCATTCGATTGTTAAATTCTATCGTATTCGAATATCGCTATTGTAAAATTCCTTCGGTTTTGCCCATCACTACTACCTCCTCATAACGCAATGTGGCAACATGGCCAATAAATCTTCGTGCTGGGATAATTTTATGGTTGTACCAGCTGGTGTCAGGTAGAAAAGTCCAAGGGACGTTTACTCGCTGGAAATATATTCGCGAAATGGAGGTATGCAACCCATTTAACAACCAACACGTTCACAGCCATAAGCTTGAGCCTCTTCTAATTATATGCTCTTTGCCCCTATTTTTATGCTGTGTCCTTATAAGGTATTATATACTTCACTCAACTATTTCTGTGTAAATACATTCTGCTTGAAAAGAAAACCGTGTTGTAATATATCAATTATCTGGCGACTGATTTTTTGATGTACGACTGATAAAGTAAATGAACACAGTTCATATTAACAAATTAAGATAACAGAACACTTTATTTAACTTAAAATTATGTATAGATTAATAACAACGCAACTGCAATATTGTTATATATGGATACTGACACCATAAAACCAAAGAGTTTCACCTATTAGCGCACCTGAAACTTCAACACTGAAGTTTAGTCAACCACTAGCTTAAAAATAATTATGACTGCTTGTCGCTACGAATTCGTAATAACTTTTAATCGACTTTATTTGCTAAATTGAAACTTTATTTGGATGTAAATGGTTGAGAATGAAATAAATCATAATATACTTGGTTGCAATACTCGCCAAAACAAGAAAACTACATAGCAGCCTTTGTTGTACAGTGCACATTGTCTATGCAACGACGCTGAACTTCAAGTGTTTTAGTGCAGTAGGTAACTATGGTCTGTTATCCATTTGTTTTAATTCAATTATTGTACATACAAGTTGCGCTCCTAATGTAAAATGACAAGCAATTATGAAACGCAAGGGTGCTCAGGTGACCAGTGATTTTGAAGATTATTTTGGGAATATTTCACAAAATACGCAACACTGTAAAAAACTGAATATCAAGCAAAACTTCATTGTTGAAACAAGCTGAAAAAGCAAAATGACTGAGAATGGGAAGATACTTATAAAATTTGAAAAAGCAGTACGTTGTGATTGTACAATATCAAACAACGTTACTTAGAAAAATACACTTACCTTAGATTCGTCAAACGATTCCTCAACAGCGGAAAGTTGGGCTGTGTACAAAACTGCCTGCAAGTCTGCACCAGAGAAGCCTCCAGTCTTCTCTGCAACCTTTTGCAAATCCACATCGGACGCCAATGTCATTTTTTTCGACAGCGACTTCAATATTTTGCACCTAGCTTCCTAGCATAAAGAAATTGTTCATTAACATACAGTGCAACTAGCAAAAGTGTCCAATGCACAGGAATTTCAGATAAGTTAGAAGTGCTACCACGATTCACATTCGAGTCTTAAACCGTTTATTTTGTTTTCAGTACTACAAAGTTCTCCATGGCCTACTATGCAAAACTGGTTTTTCACTTACAACTTTGTTATTTGTAAAATTAAACCCATCAAAAGTGAGAAAAACAGCTCTATCTAATAAGAACAATATGTTAGGTGAACAGAATCTTTATAATCTGTGAAACCCTAATGGATAATAAGGAAAGCCAATGAACACATGATAGTTGAAAACACCCAAAAATAGTCAAACTCGTAAGTTATGGAAAATGACAATAACACATTATTGTATCAAAAGCCGGGGAAATCTAAAAAAGCACGAAAAGGAAGGACCTGACTTGGTCTCGCTTGAAGTTGTAGCGGGCTGCAGTTCAAAAATATGGTTACACATTAATTTAGACCAGAAATGACTTCGCTTTTGCAAATATTAAAGGCAGGAAAATTGTTTTGAAGGTTTTGGATTATTTCAGTTAGTTGAGTTACATCATAACTAAATTATTGATATTACCTACCTACCTACATTTCCATTTAGGGACTAATTTAAAATTTATGGTACAGTAGCACTGCTGAAATTTTTTATTTCAAAACAAATGAATGCTTAGATTACAAATTAATTATGGGCAGTAAACTCTAGACTAGAATGAACAGAGAAGGGAAAGAGGCACATTAATATAATAATAAAAGGATTAACTGTCAATGAGAAGAATCCAACAGTGCTAAAAGAAGCAATGGTGAATCAATATGGTGGAACAGCATTTAGAAATAAAGGTGGATATTAAAACAGTGCAAAAACCGTGAGCAAAGACATGTTTGGGCGAACTGGGAAAATTTGAGGATAAGACTAATGTTTAATTTTGAATTAAACAGATATAAATTTCAGTTCAAATTTACGAAATATCGTTCACAATTTAAAAGCCAGTGTTGTTTCGCAATCAAACGAGTTAAAGGCCAGAAAACTGCAACTTGCAAATCGCGCAAATAAACGACCCACAATCTCGAGTTCAGCGCACGGACTTGCAAACGCATGCGGAACTATAACAGCTTACCGCCTGCTGACTAGTTATTTTGTAATATTAGAATCGTTCCACTAATCTACACTTTGCACTTTGATATATTGTTATTTAGTTAAACAATTAATTTTTGTATAAGTAGACCGTTTATTTTTGTAATAAATCAATCGACATCTAATGTTTGATTCATTCGCAACGTTGCTGCCCTCTTCCAAGCCATAATTCATAAAACGTGAGGCTGCGTTTTAAAGAGTAGTAGCATCATCATCCCTTTAAGTGCCATTGACTAACTACATTGGCTTAAAACGTGAACGCAGTCCTATTCATGTGCTTAAAAATTAGGGATAAAGAACCAGTGCAACCAACAGAAACCTGATCCAGCCTCCAGGCATTTCTGCTCACTAATAATAAAAAATTAAAATAAATTAGCAGATATGCAAAGAGTGAAAATCTTTCTTCGCTAATAATGCCTTAACAAAAAGTAAAAGAAAGATTCAGAGGCAGATTAGAGAAAAAGCTAGGGAAGACAAAAGTAAAAGACAAGGTAAAAGTAAGATTAAGATTACAAAAAATAACAATTGAGTGCAAAACTTGGATGTAGAACAAAGAACGAGGCAAGTTTGTAGGAAAAAACTGAAAACAAAAACAGAGGATGGAGACTGGACGACAAATCTGGCTCAAAAAAGACAACAAATTAGAAGAGACTAGCATGACAGAAACAAACAAAAAATATATATATTGAAGAGAAATTTAGAAGGTAACACAAACAGAAAGAAGAAGATTATGAAGCATCAACTACAGATGTATTGAATGTAGGAGATTGTATGATATTTAACAGAGGGGGGAGGGCTAATAGATATTTTGGCATGCTGAAACAAAAGGGTCATAGATTTTAAATCAGTCACAGAGAGGTTGTGTCAGTTAATAGCCCCAAAGGAAGAAAAAGATAGCGAAGAGAAAACTATTTTCTATGAGGAAATGGAGAAAATAATATACAAATCACTAAAATATATTAAAATATTTATATTAGGGGTTTTAATGCCCGAATGGCCAACAAGAATGTTATAAGAATAAAATGCAACAAAAATGGGCAAAAACTGGTACAAGTTGCACTTTTTAGGAAGCAATGTAACTTGCAGATTAATATTATCAGGTTATTACCTATGCTGAAGGGGGTTGGAATTTGTTGAAACGATGAAGGGTTAGAAGGTAAGGAAGGTGTGAACAGAGTAGTCAGACCTGACTACCCCTTAAGACATTTGTAGCCTATGTCAATTCACAGTTGAACACAACTCAATGTTTGAGATTGTATTAAAAAATTAAGTAAAGTACACAGCTACAAATACAAAATATGGGTGTCGCGTTTTGCTTATTCTAGCCGAATCGGCGACTTAGTGAATTACTTGACTTTATTGCGAGATCTACATTTGCAAAACTCCTTATTAGTAAACAATAACACTGCAGTTTATCCCGGTAAAGTGACACCAATGATGACGCTGTTGTAAAAATGGCTTAAATGACGCATATTGTGAACTACATTTAGATTACAATAATTTCCTTAACACGTTGGCTGCCTATCAGATTTCACTTGCCACATGCCTATAGCCGACTAGTGTAGAACGCCGCAGATTCAAGCCTGTTCCTTATCCGCCATGTCGCATAATTCCGGAACCGCTAACGCACAAACACAAACTAACACTCATACAACACATCTCTAAGATTGCCAAGCTCCAACTGCAAAACCGATTTAAAAATATTCATTTATTCATTTACATTACAACATGTACAGACCGCACAACTAACATCGACAGCACTCAGCATGACTACTCAGTCAACGCATAGAGGTCTTGCCATATCTCAGCGACCACAAATGCGCAGTGGAGCAAGGGAGAAAACTGTAGAGCGAGACGCCCAAATGGTGTTTTCAGTACAACCTAAAAACATCAGGCTAGCTTGCAGGTGCAAAATTTAAAATAGGTTGTGTCAATATTTCGTGTTTATTTGATAAAACTGTTTTTTATAATAAACGGAAATATAAGTAGATAAAGAACGCAAAAACTAACTTAGAAGCACGAAAATGTTAACGATATCAAACGCCGCAAAATCGCAATTATATTTTCAGGTTGGTCTGTAGCCTTGATTATGACGTATTTACAGAATTTCGATCACTGCGCAGGGTCGGTGAGATATGGCAAGCACTCTACCTTGCGTTGTAGGCATTGATTGTGTTAAAATTAACAAAATTGTCTAATTTACGTTTGAACGTTAGTTTAAACAGATGTAATTCCAGTTGTTAATTAAGTAAAAACTTACGATTCACACTCGATAATAACCAATTACTTATATAAAAAAAGCATTTTTAAACTTACAAATTATTTTTCCTCATATACCTACATTCCTTACCAATTCATGTAAAATCAATGTTTTGTGAAACATTAACTATCCCATTTCTCTTATTGTTCTCATGTCTATGACACATGTCCACACACGAATTCGCACACAGAATATTGGGAGTTCAAATAGAGCTCCTAAGAGTAACTAATTGCACCACAACAGTGTGGGATAGACAAAGCTGGAACCAAAGACTACAAGAAGTCAAACACAGGGGAAGCTAGGGCTGACAAGAGGGCTGTGATGCCAGGAATTAATGGATTTAAAAACAAAATAGGCATTAACAACAGTTGTTTCTAAAATAATCTTGGTGCCTAGCTTGTGGTACCATCTAATGGACTTTCTAACTGGTGAAGAATATGTAGACAACAGAGCATTGTTCATCTTGGATGCGAGTACTACCCAGTTAAACTTAACCACCTAATTTTTTTCGGTTCCATATGATGGAGCACGTTCACTCAGTACACTTTCTGTTTATTTAAAAACTTCCTAATGCAGCGTTTCCCAAACTTTCAAACGTGTTATGATTCACGCCCCACCTTCTAGCAAGCTGGAATTTCGAACTTTCCCAAGCACTGTAGAATGATCCAGAAACTGTGATAGTGCGGATACAACGTATAAAACCAGTTAGGTTAGTTTAGTAGAAAATGGCAACGAGTAGGCGCCTAGTATTTCGTTTGTGTTCTGTTGCACCTAACCTAAGTGATTTAAAGTTTGTACATATACTTTTCAGAAGCCGCGTGGCCCAGTTGTCTAAGCGCCAGGCTTGCATTAAGCAAGTCCTCGGTTCTAATCCCGCCAGGGTCGGAATTTTTCCGTAGCTTTGGCGATTAGAATCGGGCCTGGTGAGACCATTCACAGTTGGGCACCAAATTAACTGTGCTCTACTCAGAGCCACAGACCTAAGAGATAGAGTAACAAGGTCAACACATTTTTACAATACCAGATCGCGGTAACATAGAGGAGAACAATTGAAATAAATTAACAAGCTTGAGGTGAAAAATTGTGTTAATTAATGTTTTAAGTTAATAAAAAGCAATTTACCAACATAAAAAGTATACAGTTTTTTATACAAGTGATCACCCAGTTGTGGAAGTTTGTGGCAGTGTCTGCAATAAAAAATTTACAAATTTTCCAAAACCATCTCCGAGTGAACAACGGCAGCCGAGCACCTGAGATCTTCGACCATCGATTCCGGCCCAATTAAGCTGAGAAACCCAGAGGTCTGCACCACAACAGCTCAAAGGGGTCTGCACAAGCATCCAGGAACAACATTTGAGGCCAGGGGAACTACTCCAAGAGCAAAATTTCATCGGCGTCACCCTGCAGCCAGCATCAAAGCCAAGATTTTACAAAGGTAGGAGCGGCTTGTATTTGAATGTGGGGGTTTTGAAAAGCTGTTGCACTCCAAGAACAAACCCTAAGAAAGAAGTCAATCGCATTTCGAAGCGTCCAGGAGTGCCTGAATTTTCATAATCTGTACGGCGTCATTAGAATTTGCGGGTTTTTGCTAGAATTTCAAAGCCATTAAAACAAGAAAACATCGAGCGTCGGTTCACGTCACAGCTAGAACAAAAGTGGGTCACTTGTTGCCAAGCGGGATATTTAAATCAATTTACCTGACGTTTCCTTGCTGAATTTCACTATTTAAATCGTAAAATAAACGCTGTTTGCACTAAGGAAATTTCTGTGTTCAACTTTCAAATTGTGAATAATATGAACTAGAATCGCGCATATGAACTACTTTGAGTCGAATAATCTAAAGCGAAAATAATTTTGAATACACTCAAATTCCGAATCCACCTGAAAAAAGCAGTTTTGTGTTCTGCTGGAGCTAGCATAAAATTATTGCAGTTCAATAAAATATAAAAAGGGGCAATTAACCATTTCATTTGAACAGTAACAATTACATTTCATTTTTAACTAGCCTAAATTACTGACAGGCAAAATTAGCACAATAAAAATACCCAGAGAATTGTGGTGATTCGCCCTAACTTAATTTATCTGAATTTGTCCCAAAATAACAAAAGGGTTAATCGCATTTAAATAGGCGCCGCAACGTGGAGCCACTGCAGTACATCTGCGTCTGCAGATAAAGAAGCTGCCAACACTCCCAAAGCTAAAACTGGGAAATATTGTAATGAGTATTTGAGTTTTAGTTTTGTAAATACAGTTGGTAATGGTGAAGAGCGACCACACTGTGTAACCTGTTTAAATATTTTGGCTGCTTACAGTAAGAAACCAAATAAACTAAAAAGGCATTTGCAAACAAAACATAAAAGTGATTTCTTTGTGAAGAAGTTGAAAGAGTTTAGTAATCAGAAATTAGCCTTTAATACAGTTTTGTCGTTCCCTCAAAAAGCTGTGGTTGCATCTTATAAAGTTGCACACCGCACAGCCAAGTGCAAGAAACCTCGCACTATTGCGGAAGATCTTACTGCTGCCGTTGATATAGTCGCAACAATGCTTGGAAATAGTTATGCTAAAGAGATTCAGAAAATACCAGTATCAAATAATACTATCTATTAGTAGGCTTGATTGATGTCCAATTGAAATACAGAAGCCGGCTTAACATCGAATGTGAATTAAGGGTAGCAATTGCTCATTTAGAACCAAACTTGAACAAGTTCTGCAGTTCAAAACAGACGCATTTATACCACTAGTTTGTTTAAATAAACTGCTAGTTGTTAGTAAGTTTTATGTAGTTTTAGATTGTACCCATAAGTACATAATATGTATTGTAATGATAACGTGGTCTATTTTTATTATTACTGACCAAATAAGTGATTTTCAAATAAATACGGTCACTACACAATACTTTGTTTCATTCAATTCGAATTTTGGCTGATTAAATACCACACCAATCTCTAAGTTTGTTACTGATTAATACAACAAACGGTAGTACGCCCTCAAATTATATTTCACTCATCTGTACCTATTTTAAATTAGCTAGCTCGATGGAAAAATTAAACATGAAACTCAAATCTCGGGTTGGGATCCTTGCTTTTGTCAAATATTTGAATGTGAAAGGTACGCCACTCGAAGGCAATGAAATTGAATTGCAGCGCGCAAGTGCTGCCTGTCTGCCAAATTGCTGACCCAAAATAAATCGAAATATGCTGACAGCTCGCGTGTTTATTTAAGTTTCAAAAGGATTTAATGAGCAAATTTTCTGGTAAGTCTTACAATTATCGCGCCTTCAAAACGGCGTCACCTGGTTCATTTGTTTCAGGCTAAAAACGTCGCCTAATTTGTTTTAAAAGGACGCTTAACATGCATTTGTTTTTTCTAACCTCAAAATGATGATTAAAAATACGATTCCTGGATAAATGCTTGCTCATGGACAAAGAAATTCAATGGGATTCGGTTCCTTGATTCGTCCTTTAGGTATGGTAATACTTTTCAAGCCTTTAGCTCCGGTTGTTTGCTTTCACCCACTAACTTTAAAATTTCTTAGATTGGCTGGTACCTCGGGCCCACTCTGCGCTGCCTGCTGTGTAAGATGGGCCCCCAGGATGCTGGAATGGCTGATGTTGCTCGTATCCACTGGGCTGACTCGCTGGCACACCTCGCATAAGCTCCGGAATCCCTGCAGTACTCCAAACTGGCTGAATCGGAAGCTGAACTTGCTGCTGTTCACGTCCGAAGGAGGTAGCCGAAGCAAAATAATTTCAGGATGTGGATTTTGCTACCTTCATTTGTGCAGGTACTCCTCAAATTTCTGAGCTCTTTGGTATATGTTTTAACAATTTAATTTTATGTTAACTGTATAAAAACTTAATTTATCCAAAGAGTAAAAACTGGCTGTCACTTCAATAATTTATTCAAATCTTATCAACCCCTGGTCGTTATAAACAAAACACTATCTACCAAATTTAAACATAGGAAATCAACCAAGTACAATAATATTACTTTTACAATTAAATTGAACGTAAGTTATACATATTTACAATCCTTACTACTAAAATAAATGCCCTTTGAATTTTGGATTTTTCACTGTCTTAAGCATGGGTCACACGATAATTTTTTGCATCAAATTTGTTGTCATACACTAATGATGACGTATTTCATGACGTCAGCCTCATAGTTGTCAAACATTTCTAAAAAATAGGACGGGCTCTATTTCGGTACAACTTTTTCACGCGATTCTGCGCAGTGCGTGAAAGTGGTATTTCACGGTTCAGGGTTTTTAAGTTAAGAACGCATTTTTACTTCAAAAATAGCCATGTCTTGGACGCGTGAGCAAGTGTCGGCCCTAATAGACGCCTATCAACAAGAGGAGGTCTTGTATTTCGTAAAAGACCCCAGCTATCATAACAAGCTAGCACGGAATGAAGCTTTGTCTCATATTCGTGTCGGTTTTTGAAATTGTGTTGGTGACTATATTTAAAAGTTTTGTAAACACTCTTTCATTCATCCTCAAACAATTTTTAAAACTACCACCATCTTCACATTTCAATTCTGGGTGTACCATTGATAACACCCCCCGTTCTTGGTCACGTCGTTGTAACCACTTGCGGGCTCACATTTTTCGAGATTTTCGCAGTTTCTTATTACACAACGCTAGCCCTAAACCTACTAACGACACGATAATCACTTGCTCTTCCATTTTGAAACAAAAATAAACGTTAACAATTCGTGCCTTTACAGCAAACCATAACCTCACAATAACAGCTGATTCTAATAGTTGCACAACAAGTTTTATGGTGTGACCACCCTGTTTGATAGAGAGAATCAAACATTGTTGTATGACGTCACGGAAAGTGTTTGACAAGCAAATTTGATGCAAAAAAAATGATCGTGTGACCCATGCTTTATTGTACCCCTTAGTTTGTTTTTAATTTCACTGATTGTTCAATCCGCCACTACACTGATTACTTTTCACATCACTCTTGTTTCATATCCTGTCATTTTCTTTTCTGCAATTTCTACTAAAGCTGCTTCCTTTTTCTCAATTCTCACATCTTGCTGTAGCATGTAGTAATTTCTTTGTTTGCCTCGTTTATGCATTCTGCACAGTCCATCTATGATCCTTTTATTCTTACCTCTTATTTTAAAATGCTCATAAAATTGTCCACATGTTAATTACTTTAATTTCTACGCTTCTTTTATACTGAACATATTTCGAACCCTTCTGTGCCAGTTTTATTCAAATGGGTTTAACTTTACTTCGCACAAACCTTTTATAATATTACATCAATGATTCCAACTTATGAAAATTGAGTTTCCTTCTTTGCCTATGTGTTCTAATTATCTCAATGCTACTGGCCATTTTTGCCAATGTAATTACGGGCTGACAATTTATGTGAAATTTTACAGTTGTGTGAATTATTCCAACTCTGTGCTCTTGTGATTTGATTTATAATTTGTTTGCACTGCAACTAGAGTTGAGTGGAGGGCTAAATACCATCGCAGTATATGCTATATGCAATCTTTTGTAAAAAAATAATAATACGCTAAAGTTAAGCATTAAGTTAAGTTGTTTTGTATTAGTTTCAATATACTAATTGACATTCTATTTTTTAAATGTATTCTGCTGCACCTCTCCCCCTTGAGGACATGTGCGCCTCCCAGGGGGGCACGCCCCACAGTTTGGGAAACGCTGTCCTAATAAATAGAAGATTGCATCGCTTACCGCAATCTCTAAGAAAGCCGATAAGAAATTGGCATCCAATTATCATGCAATCAGTGTGACATCTGTCTCGTGTAAGTGTATGAAATGTACCGATGGGGCCACAATTATATATAACAGCAATAAGATAACATGAACAAGAGTATAACATGTATTGCTTGAGTAAGAAAGAGATAAACATAGTAGCAAATATTCGAGAAGGCTTGACGCTTAAAAGAACCTGATAAAATCGTAAGGAACAATCTAGATTTTTTGCCACTATAAAAACACGTGATTGGTTGAATTTTGGAAAATAATTGGCCCATGAACACATTTCATAACAAATAGAGTCGAGGATGAATGGAATAAATTATCAACACCTAGAAATTTAAGTATACAAATTAAATATGCAGCAGTATATTCGTCGTCAGGCATTAACAGCCTCTGGCTGCCTGTCTCCTACTTTATAGTAATAATAATAATAATAAACTATTTACTTTATTTGGCAAGGGACACAAAATCTGCCGGTCGAGCCGTCCAGGCCTCAGCAGAGCAGGATCCAAAAGGTCGGGCCTGGAGGTGGCTGCCAGAACACAAACCCCATTCAGGCTCTCGATTCCATCAAGCTGAGTCAGCAGCTGGTTGACAACCCTGTCCGTGACGCCCGTGCTGTCATGGCCACGTCTGAAAGAGCAAGAATTGAAGCACGAAATCGAGCCCTCTAAGCAAAACTACCTTGGCGCTAAGCTGTCGAACTCGTCGAAGAACAGTATACAGGGTTTAGCACTCTGAGCCCTAAAATCAAAATTGTATAATTGATAAGCACATGTTTGCATCCTCACTTGTCAAAAACGTTCCTGACGGCTTGCTCACTAGCTCCAATGTACTTGGAGAGCAGCTCGGGGCCTTTGATGGATATCAAACGAAGACCACAGTGTTTTGCTGCTGCACCGGCCAGAATGGTTTTGCCGGTACCTGGAGGGCCATACAACAGCAACCCTGACTGCAGACGAAGGGGTGCGTTTGCAAACAGGTTGGGATACTAGAATTTAGTTCAGAAGTTTAGTGTTTTGGCGTTTGTTAAGCACCCCGACATATGTGTTTTGTTCTTTAAAGGCACAAAAACTGTGAGTAAATAGAAAAGATGCAAACTCTACCTTTAGGTTTTCTAATCTTTTATATAAAAATGAATCGCCGTCTGTTAGTAACGCAAAAACTCGAGAACGACTTGACCGATTTGGATGATTTTTCGTTTGTTGTGTTCGTCTTACTCCCGAGGTGGTTTAGCAAAAAAGAAAATTCGGAAAAATCCAAAGGGAAAGCCGGAAAATAAAATCATGTCATAATCCGCATCAGAGCTATTGTGCTGTTTGTGCCGACAATTCTCGGAAAGACAGTTTTGACCTGGGAGGCCCAGCCGCTACCTGCACCCACAGGGGGCGAAGCTAATGCAGGGTCGTCGCAGTCAGTCAGTCAGTCAGACATTCAAATTTGGTTTGTGTACAAGTGATTGTGAAAACAATTCGGTGTCGTTTTATAGTGTCCGTTACAATGCCAAAGGCACGACGAGCTAACATAGGTCGTCGAAGACAGTCAGCTGCGCGGGTATCTACTTTACGTGCCAACCGCAATGATGACCAGCGCGCTACGGATAATGAAAATAGTTGTAGCTATTAGCATGTTTTTAAAATGAAAGAAATCGAAAATTCGAATATCGGAAAAACGTTTGCTGAACACGCTAATAGCAGGCAAATCAATGTTCGGGCAGGACAACGTCTGTCGGGTTCGCTACCCCTTAAGAGGTGAAATGGGGTAAATAAGCCTAAAAATCGATATGGGTGTCGTTATTGAGGTTTTTTAGGACGTTGATTGCGAAAACGGCATTTATTTTTAAGTCCAAGACGATGGACATGACATAAAATTAAAACTTTATAGTGGTTAAACGGGGTTTCAGAGACAAATTATTTTTGAACAGAACGTTTGCCGGGAGGGGACGGAACGGGACGGGACGGGAAGGGACGAGACGGGAAGGGACTGGACGAGACGGGAAGGGACGGGAAGGGACAGGAAGGGACGGGGCGGGACGGGACGGGACTGAACTGGACGGGACGGGATGGGACGGGAAGGAATGGGACGAGACGGGACGGACGGGACGGGAAGGGATGGGATGAGATGGTAGAGGAGGAGACGGGACGGGCCGGGACGGGAAGGGACGGGAAGGGACTGAACTGGACGGGACGGGATGAGACGGGAAGGAATGGGACGAGACGGGACGGGAAGGGATGGGATGGGATGGTAGAGGAGGAGACGGGACGGGACGGGACGGGGACGGGATGGGATAAGATGGGCTGGGATGACAGAAACTAATTAGTCATTATTTAATACAGAAATAACGAACCTCGCGCTTACGAAGTCGCGGGTACAGCTAGAAAGTAGCATATATTTTTAAGTCCAAGACGATGAACATGATATAAAATTAAAACTCTATAGTGGTTAAACGGGGTGTCAGAGACAAATTATTTTTGGGCAAAACAACGTTTGCCGGGCCAGCTAGTTATTCATATAAGAATTAATGCGATCATCTAATTTACCATAAAAAAATAAGGTACCTGTGCCAAATTCCACAATATTTACTTTTTAGATACCATTTTAAGCAAATAGAAACAGTGACTTTCTAATACTCTAATTTTAGACCCGTCACTCTTCCTTCCTGAAAGTTCCTTTGCTATTCTATTATTTCTTCAATATACTCCATTAATCTATTTATATTAGGGTGGTAGTTGGTAAACTCATCCAAATCTACTTTCTCATGCATAAATATTGCATTCTTATCTTCCATTCATGTTGGCTCTGCTATCAATTCCTTTCCTTCCTCCCATTCTGTTCGTATTTGCTCACCATCATCTTTCAATACTCTTTTATAGAGCATCTGTCATATTTTTTTAACACTTTTCATCTTCAGTTCTTTTAGATCTACATATTTTTTCCATGTTTTTATTTGCTGATAGAAAGATTTTGTGTTATTCACACCACATGTTCTACTTATACATTTTTCCATTTATAGCTCCTCTTTTGCTCATTTTTGTCAATTCTTTGTTTTTATTCATATCTCCTTGCGTTTCTTTTGTTATCTACTGATCCTTAGCACTCACTGTCACGCTAGATGCAAGTTAAAGAAAATTAGTAAAACAAAACAACAAAGATATGACCAGAAATCAACAAGACTAGAAAACCCAAAAAGGAGTTCAATGAAAATTTAACAAAGAATGGAAGCTCGAGTACGTAATATTCAAGTTCTTTGTGCACAAATTTTTAAATTCCCGCCGATTGTTTCTTCAGCATTATTTCTAAGCTACCTATGTTCACAACCTTGTTTTTGAAAGGAGAACACAAGACATCTGTCTTATATTTTACGCAGGTGTCTGCAAAAACAGCACTGATAACCGACATTTGGCATTGTAATATTCACCCTCACTAACAACCGCTTGAAATTTTTTTAGAAAACACTTATTTTCAGAAGTTTTTGAATTGTTAAGGAAACCTGGAACCCTAAATAGATTATGAGATCTGCTATTATAATTATGTATATCGGAATTAACCGCATAAGAATGAATGTTCTTATGTATTTTTAATATAGAAATATAAATAATGTAATGATAAATCGGAAAAATCACCACCATTTTCAACTGGTTTTAATAATAGAATTCTGTGTCAATCTCAGGGCTTATTAAAAAGGGTATTATAATTAAAATAAATGGTTTATTGCTCTTACGTATTTTATTTATGTGCAATTAATTAAAGCAAAGCTCCGGTCTAGCATGAAATAACTCTAGCCTCAGGGATAAGTTCAACAACTTGTATTACAAATACTTTTGTGTACGACAAATTCACTAGTATGGCAATTGCTTAAATTCGTTTCTGACAACTCTAACTCCTCAAATTGACTGTAAACACAAAGATGATCTGCACGTATAAAAAATTGCATAATTTGACTTCAAACGCCAAAAATGGCACAATTAACATCAGGTAAGTACAATGTCATTGATGTGACGTAATTTCCGGCTAACCTGGTTTGGTTTCAGCGACGCAAACCGACGCTCTGATCTGCTTTTGTTCTATTTCCCGCAGAAACGGTCGAAATCTTTGGTCCAAATCGCAAAATGGAAGACGCCACGTCGATTACCCGAATCTGGATGAATCTCTGCTGCTGGGACCACGTTCACGATCTCGTACGATGTGTGATCTTGACGAAATCCAAATTTTCTGGGCCTATTGCAACGGGTTCTCTGTGAATTTTTACCTTAAACGGCGGGCTTCGTACGCTGGATACACTTTCTAGTAACGCCACGGCAATTACACACTTGGTGATGGCTCTCTCCTCTAAATTTCTACACCCAGGTACTCATGAAGATTAATGATGGGCACAATCAAATTATTTTCAAAATCGAATAATTTTCAAAATCGAATGATTGCTATTCGAATAGTTGCAATAATCAAAATGTTCATTCGAAAAATCATTCGGATGTCACAAACGTCCACATTTGAAATAATAATTCGAGAATTCTCTGTTCCAATCAAATGCTCTGATATTACATTCTCCTATCTCCTTGAGGTTGAAGTGTTATTGATAACTGAATACTCAAATTTCGAATAGTCGAATGTTTACCTACTTGCAAACTCGAGTGTAGTCTCGTCTCTCTCCTAGCGATTAATGCTATTGTTTTGTACTTATTTAATAATAATAATAATAATAATAATAATAATTCATTTATTGGGTTCTAAATAGGTACAAACATTGCATATGAAGATAAAAATAAAACAAAACCCAAAGGGAACACAATCATCTTACTTGCTAGAACAAGCAGGTGTTCTTCCCTGCGCCCCTAACTTAAAACTAACTACATCTAAATGTCGCAAATGTCGAAGCCGATGCCAGCGGACAGGCACCAGGTTGCCATAACTATTTAGAAAATTTGAACTGAAGCGATTTTATATTTGTGATGCTTGACAAGAGAGTAAATATTTTCGAAGTTGAGATTTAAAAGAAAGAGGTGATAGTATTTTGAATTTGAGAGGTAACTGATTATATTGTTTATAGATGTTATATGAAAATGAGAGTTTAAAAATTTCATATTTATGTAGCGGAGGTGTAAGCAAACCACGATAACGGACATTCAAATTGTGTACATCTGTTCTGAAGCTTAATCTTTCGAACAGATATCCTGGATGTTTGGTAATTATAATTTTGTGAAAAATGCACAATGAATGATACTTTCTCCTGTTATTCATATTTAGCCAGTTAGCATATGATAGAGTATGAGAAATATGATCACGTCGTCTAATACCGTAAATAAACCTAAGACATGCATTTTGTACTTTTTGTATTCTATTAATATCCAAATTATCAAGACAAGAACCGTAGACTACATCACAATAATTGAAGGTCGATAATATGAGGGAATCACAGAGCATTAATTTTAATTTTTTATTTAAAATAGTTTTAGTGCTATAAAGGATTTTGAGTTTTGCAAAAGCGCCTTGGATTAATTTGTTTATATGTTCCTTAAATCTTAAATTACTATCTAATATTAGTCCCAAATTTCTGGCAGAATTAATAACAGGAATCAGCACGTCATCCATGTAAATTTTAATTCGATCAAAAGCATTAGTTCTGGATTTAACTTTTCCAAAAAGCAGACAAGCAGATTTAGTCGCATTTATTTTTAAACAATGTTGTTTGGAAATATTTACTAGGTTCTTCAGGTCTTCATTTAAAGTGCTTATGGCAGTATTAATATCATTGGGCGCAAATAAATAGTAAATTTGTGTATCATCTGCGTACATGTGATACTTGGCACTAAATGCAGCTAGAGAGAAGAAATTGCTTGTATATACGCAGTAAAGTAAGGGACCTAATATAGAGCCTTGAGGTACCCCGGAATTTAGTTCAAGAGCTGAAGACGTGAAACCATGAAGAGTTACTTTTTGCTGCCGGTGTTTTAGGTAAGAACTGAACATATTAACTGTATCAAAACTGACGCCTTTCTTCTTCGTTCCTTTCATTCCGTCCGGAATATAGGGCGTCTTCAAGACGTTTCTCTGACTGGTAAGTCCGTAGTATAAGGTAGTCAGTCTTATACTACAACTGTCCACACATATTTTACACTGCTCACTATTATTCACTTTATTTTAGTTTGGCGAGTTGAGTCCATTTTGTTCTTGTTGGCTGCATAAAGATTGAACGAAATTTTTCCATCTGTTTTTGTTTTGGGCTAGTTCTTTCACTTGGTTCCATGTTGTATTTATTGCTTTTACTTCCTGTACTGACGCCTACATAATGTAAAATTGCAAGTAAGAGGTCATGACTTAGTAAGTCAAATCCTTTACTATAATCAATTAATACGAGTACAGTTAAATTATCTTTATCGACGGATTGAAATATGTCATCCGTAACATTAAGTAAAGCAGTTGAGCAACTATAATTTTTTCTAAAGCCCGATTGGTGATTTGGCAATAAATTCGATGATAACAGATAACTGCGAAATTGTGATTCGATTATTTTCTCTAACACTTTAGATAAGGTAGGTAGGATGCTTATAGGTCGAAGATCTTTTAATTCTGATGGCGAGTTGACTTTAGCGATAGGATGTACAAGAGCTTGTTTCCAAGCTGATGGAAATGTTGAGGTAGTAATACAACAATTGATAATGTGCGTGATGTAGAAAGATAAATGAGGAATACAGTAGTTTAACATGATTGAATTGATTTGGTCATTACCTCGTGAAGTGGTTTTTATTGATTTAAGCAGTTTATTGACTTCATCCTCAGTGACACTAGTTAATTTAAAAGTTTCATTTACTTTGCCAGAAACGTTGTTTTGATAAAAATGTAAAAGCTGTAAATCTGGAGGATTACCACCGCATGCGGAGTTTACAAAAAATGTGTTGATCTCATTGACATTTCCTAATTGATTATGAATATTTGTATTTTTATTTTTCTTCGTATGAATGTTTAATTTAATTAAGTTTTTCCAGATATCTTTTATGTTGTCATGCGCAGCCGAATACTCCAGATAAGCACGCTTTTCTCTGCGAATAGAGGAAGTCACTAGATTTCTGAGTGATTTATAGTATTCCCATTTACCTATAGTTTTTTTAAATTTATAATCATTAAAAGCTTTTTTTCTTAATTTGATCATAATTTTTATATTGTCCGTGATCCAGGGTTGCCTAGGTTTTCCAGATTTAATTCTACGCAGTGGGGCGTGTAAATTAAATAACTGTAGAATACCGGCGTTGAAAAATGAAATTTTATCATCAATATTGGGAATATCAAATAAGTTATACCACGGTATAGCCTGTAAATCACTAACAAATGAATCATTATTAAAAGAAGTGAAATCTCGATAGATATGCAACGTTTGATTTAGTTTTGAGTTGCTTTCAAAAGCAATGGAAATATATATCGTAAAGTGATCAGATATAGAGAGATCATTTAAAGTACCAGAATCTCTGACATCCGCTTCGACACTGACGAGAATTAGATCGATCATAGATGATGAAGTACTGGTTACGCGTGTTGGCTGATTGATAATCTGTTTTAGGCCAATGGCATCAATAACGTTCATAAACATGACACTGTTGTTCGAAATTACAGATGTATCGATATTGAAGTCACCGACGCAAACTATTTCATCTGCTACAGCCATAATGTTAGATTTACTTGAATTTAATTTAATTTATTTAGCCAAAGAATGAATTTAATTTTTTATTGTATTAGGTACTTTTGTTATCTATTGTTTACTTGAAAAATATAACTACCTACTAATATAACTTTATTTGCTGTATAGTAATGTAATTGTATATTTGAATACAATAGCAATACTTTTTTGTTTATTTTCAAATAAAAATAAACTTTAAGCCGATCCTGCTCAAAATTCAAATAATTCATTTTGGCGCTATTGAACACATGTCCGGGCGTTTGATTTGATACCACTGCAACCCACAGCTTGCACTGCAAACAAAACAAAAGAAAATCAAACGAAGCGTCTTTATAGTGTATAATCTCTAGCCTGCATAAAAGTGCAAACGTAAGTATATTGAAATCGACTTGAGCGTTCGCTATTTGAAATATTTTGATGGTATCATCAGTCGTAGTTGCGAGATGCGTAATGCGATACGATTCAAATAAAAGTGAACGATATTTCGAATTATTAAACAAATCGCGATTACGAAATAATAATTCGAAAACCGAATAGTTACTCGAGATATTGAAATCTTTCAAATTAATTTTTAGTATCTCGAGATATCTCGAGGCATACGAACAATAGAATATTTCGAATGATTCATTCGAAATACGCCCCATCACTAATGAAGATCTACTCCAAGCGTAGCACATATGATTCTTGCTGGCCGATACCTCCAAGTAGTTGAAAAGGGGCTCCAAAGTTGA
Organism: Agriotes lineatus; assembly: GCA_940337035.1. Taxonomy (NCBI): domain Eukaryota; kingdom Metazoa; phylum Arthropoda; class Insecta; order Coleoptera; family Elateridae; genus Agriotes; species Agriotes lineatus. The sequence continues at coordinate 19,480 of CALNHX010007326.1, forward strand.
TCGCACTTGAGCAAATCTTGCAGCTGGCTATCACTCTTTACTGGAAACTATTATCACTATGAAAATTATACTAAAAGATGCTCTGCACACTGGTGAATATGTAAAACACTTTTTGGCTCATACAAATAACTTTTTTATTAATAATTTTACACCAAAACCAGGAGCACTTCTTGCACCCAACATAAAAGTTACAAGCTTGTCTTCGATATTAAAACAGTTGACTGTTTCGTATCTTAGTAACCTAGATATGCAATTGTTTTTATGAAAAGAGTACCTATTGATATCATGTTTTTACTTATGAACTAGTTTTGATATAATGTTTTTGCTTAAATACTAAACAGTCTTTTCTTTGTTAATTGTCACTTTTACACTTTAAATCTCTGCTGTTTAATCACTTCAGTTTTAAATGCACTGTTTCACATGTTCATTTTAGCACTGCACGATGTCTGTCTAATTGCTCTTTGTAATCTTTACTTCCTAGTACTGCTTTGCACTGGTCCTTTATTCTTCAGTTGTCTTGCCATTTGTGGGTAATACAAACTTTTAATCACAACACTCATATAATTTTTGTACTTCACAAACCATCTCTGGATTATATTAAAATTCATATCATTGTATTGATTTCACCTAACTCAAACCTGTCAACTACATAAATTAAGCTGCGTTTGCCATCCTGAACATCAATTATTAATCAAACACTGTCGTTGACAACAGTGTTATTTGAGGAAACGATAAACCTTTACGTTTTTCCTTGATTTAGAACGAAGTTATTTGCACAGAGCCATTTTTCAGTTTGCTCTTCGCATTGACACAATTTATGACGAAGAAGTTCAATATTTTTATCGGATAAGAGTAGAGTTGTGTCATCATTAATAAAAACAATGTATAGCATGGGCCCCAGAACAGATCCTTGGGGAACACCATGCTCTACTAATTTAAATTCGGAATGAGAATTATTTACAGTAACGCACTACTTTCTGTTTTCAAGGTATGATTGAAAGAGTGCAAGAAAAGTACCTGTAATATAATAAAAAATCCATTTTTCCAGAAGAATTGCATGCGGAACACAGTGGAATGCCTTCGACAGGCCGCATAATGTAATAAGAGAAGATTTTCCATCTTCAAGATTATCCACCAGTTTGCCAACAAGTTTTAGAACAGCTTGGGTTGTAGAGCGATTATTACAGAGGCCAAATTGACGTGAATTAAGCAAGTTGTCTTCAAAGTATCTTACTAGCATGAATTTGATGATAATTTCAAAAATCTTACCTAGAATAGGGATAATCGAAATAGGTCAATAATTGCTTAAAGAGTCAATATCGCTTGAACTCCAGATCACAAGCTATCCAGACTGGTATTGATGACACTGCAACACTACAAAGCGCCGGTGATGATACAGCTAGAATGTTATGAGCCATTTAGAATAAACACGAGTGTAAGGCAAGGACACGCATTATCTTCGACAATTTTTAATTTAATACTTGAATCAGTAATACGAAAAATAAGTGTTCCAGGCAATACTTCGACACGGATGGTTCCGATTAGTGTGTATGTGGATGACCTAGTGATAATAAGCAGAAGTCTAGAAGAGCTCAAAGAGGTGTAGCTACAATAAATTGGAAAAAGCCGCAGCAAAGGTGTGCCTACGGGTAAATGAAGGAAAGACAACATTCATGCAGTTAAAAAGATGAGAATATCAGCTGCACGACATAAAAATAAGTAAACGCACGTTTAAAGAAGTCGAAAAATTAATTTATGTAGGATCCCAACTGAACGCGAAAACCAAAATGGGAGAAGAAGTAACACGAAGAATGCAGGCTGGAAACAAAGGCTATTATATCCACAAAAAAACTACTAAAATCCAATTTATTAAACCGATCTTCAAACTGGAAAATCTACAAGTCAATAATCAGACCGGTGATGACATATGGGTGAAAAACATGATCTCTAACAAAAACGAAGCAGAACAAGTCGAGAGCGGCAGAAAGGGCGATAGCAAGAAAGATATGCGGGCCAGTGCAAGAAATTAATGGGCAGTGGCATAAAAGAACAAACAAGGAGTTAGCCGAGATAATGGACAAGAACATACTGCATTTTGTGAAAGTGCAAAGATTAAAGTGGGAGGGCCATCTCACTCGTATGAAATCCAATAGAATTGTAAAAAAATTCATGGACTGGACACCAAACTATGGGCGAACGAGAAGTAGACCGAGAGACAGATGGATAGACGGAGTACAACGAGACATCGGAGTCCTTAAAGTAAACAACTGGAAAAGAGCAGCTAGAGACAGGGTCCGATGGAACAAGATAATCTAAAAGGCTAAAATCCACGAAGGATTGTAACACCGGATAAGTAAGTAAGTAAGTCAATATCTCCCTTCTTATGGATTGGTATTATTTTGCACTACAGGAAGAAATGAGTAAGAGTGGAAGCAGGAAAAGAAACAGATGACAAGAAGAATGAAAAGGCTAGAAAATACTAGAGACAAGGGAAAAACAAAATAAAAGAAATAAGATAATAATAAAAGGATTACTGGTGGATGGACACCCAACTAGATACAAATGTAGAGTAGTTTCTATACAAAGAGGTAAAAGTCAGCGTTAATGTGTAAGAAGCATACAAAATTGGAAAAATTTGATGAAAAAAGCCATAGTTGTGAGAATTCAAAACTGGAACAAAACAAAGGAAATCATGGGAAATAAAAATAAACTAAAAGAACAAAAGATAATCCTCGATAATGATCTAACGGTAAAGCAAATGATGATACAAAAGAAAATTGGAGAGGCAGCAAAAAGTGAAATTGAAAAAGGTAACAATAAACAATAAAGTATATTGTAGTGACTGCTCTAATATTTTTCTAAATTGAATTCTTTGTTCGAATTTCAATATATACTTATTAAAATCGATAGCGCCTTGAAACTCTTTCAGGGTAGTTTGTTTATCTAGTTGCTTGTCAATTAAATTTTATTTTAATAATAACTTTGAATTGTGTTGACATTAACTATCACCTTTAACGTCAAATAATTTTCTATTAATAATCTCAATCAAATATGACAAATACTCTTTCTATTTATCTTATTGATTCAATATTATACTGTAAGTACTTGATTATAATTAATTGCACTTTTTAACTTGTCTTTATTTTCTATAGTGTCGATAGGACAAAACTATAATCCACCTTTAACTGCTTTCACTTTTTCTATTCCAAGATCACCTTCAATACAGCACTCCTCCTGATGTAAACAGCCTGGACTCCTAGTTAGTCCTGCTGTGATGCACTGTTCACTGACAATAGCTGTCAACTTGTCAAAACCCTTGGCTGCTTGTAGGAAAGACCCCGTTCTACTTCACCAATACTACTGCTACCTTCCAGAGACTCCCTTGTTTTAACAGCTTCACGGCAAGTTTGTTATCACAGATGATCTACAATTAATATTTTTCTTCCTTAGATCCAAACTTCAGCAACCTATGTCTTCAGTCACCAATAGAATAGCTCGATTCCAGCACTCCCTCTACTATCCTCCATCATCAGATCCATGTGTCCTCATTACACCCTTAACAAACCCAGCACTTGACAATTCTCGAACCAATGTAACTTCTTTTCAATTGTATTAATCAAAATAAATAACTCTATCCAAATCTTATTTTCTTCTTGCTTCTTCTGTTTGCTTCTATCTAGTTATACAACCATCCAATACTCTTCAATAACTGTATCTTCATGAATTATAATGCTTCTTTTACTTCCATATTAACTACATATGCTTATTAATCACCTTTTATCATATTTCCAACCAAATAACATTCAAAAGAAAGTAAAATTTCAATATTTTTACTCAAACCAAATTTTTATAACATCTTTTCATAATAGCTATTTATGCAACAAGTGCTAAAAGTCGACTTTTATGCGCGAGACATGAAAATTATGAAACGAAGCCGAAGGCTGAGTTTCATAACATGTCTCGCGCATAAACGACTTTTAGCACGCGTTGCATACAATATTTTATCTACGACCTTAATTTTACCGTTATTAATCCATAAATATCGATTTAAGAAAGGTTCGCATCTGCGACGCTGCATAATAATGAATAGTAGCCTACGCGGCTGGCGATTGTTTTGGCCACGCCCGTGCTGTCAAGGACAGGTACGAAATTTAATTATTTATACTCCACATATGACTGTATTCATTACATAACGCTTTAATTATTTCAAAAACGCTTTACCTGTAACGCAAGAAGCAACTAGAATAGCTTTAAAACTTCAGTTGCAGTTCGAAATTGTAGTTTTGAACCTCGCGTCACTTTTAGCACATGTGCTAAAAGTAAACAGCTGATTTCTTTAAACACGGTAAACTATAAAACGTCACTTTTAGTGAAACAAGCGAGTGTTAAAAAGCCTACTTTTAGTAGTGGTCGTAGATAATAGTACTTTATGTAACTAGTCCTCAAAGCAAGGCTTTAGGGGACGAGTCGTAATGTTTCCGGACGAGGCGGAGCGAAGCGCAGCCCAGTCCGTAATATGAAGATGAGTCCTCTAAAGCCATTTGAGGACGTGTTGCATACAACGTTTTTTTGTATTAGCTCTCCAAACATTATAATATGAAGTTTCAATTACCATTAACGGGGCATTATATTAGGAGGCCGCGCGAAAATGTATTTTTCGCTCCCCAAACTGGTTACTTTGGAAACTGTCTAGGATCCTCAAAATGGTCATTTAGAGGCCTTGTACTTAAAGTCGTCATGGCAACTAATGTTTGAGTCCGCTAAAATGTTGCCATGGCGACTTTAAGTACAAGGCCTCTAAATGGCCATTTTGAGGATCCTAGACAGTTTCCAGAGTAACCAGTTTGGGGAGCAAATACAAAAAAATTGTTTTTTTAATAATAATCCTAACAAAATCTGTTTTACTCCTATGTTACAATTATTCATGCCATCTATAAATTAAACTTATTTGACTTCCACCTACTTCATCATATTATTTTAATAGAAATTACATTTGTCATTTGCGATATGAGCATGTGTTTACCTTATCACTTTTAAAACCCCTATAGAATACTCAAATGTTATCCCTATTATCTTTATTAACCTCAAATTCGAATTCTTTTAATGACTTTCATTCTAACATCCAATTCTTTTTTAAACTTTTCTAAATTGATTGTATTGATCTCCCAAATTCTATTTTTAACATTTAATCTTCAGCAGAGAGCAGTTTAGCTGATCTTAATGTATCATAACAATATGTATGGGATGAGAAACAAGAGGAACTGAAGGACATGGAACAACAAGAAGAAAGAAACTCAAAAAACTGACAGAGCATGGAATGGACAGAATCATAGCAATAAATGCGAGGAAATGAACAAAGAAACAGGAATAAGGTACCTGCGGCATATATCCCACCTAAGGCCAAATTGCTTGTCACCTGTAGGCTATATTATTTATGTGAATGGATTTTATGTCAAATTGAAGAGTAAACATTAATCTACTATACAAATAAGTTTTATTAATTCAAAATCAAAATTATACGAAATATAAATAGGAAACTGAAACAATGCATTTGGGCCATATTATCCACCTATTCGGGTTATACGGCCCATAGGCTAAAATGCAAGTAAAATGTAAAATATGGAGTGTATATTTTTGTAAAGCAAAGTTGATAAGTAAATACACATATAAAACATAAAGTGACATTGAGTGTGGTATAATTAACAACATTTGAAGGCTTCGTCCTCGTCAGCTGTAAGACCAACACATACCTCATGGTACCAACATTTACATTTTACGCATTGCCTCATGTCCAGTTGCTCCTCCTGCTCACAAGCTGAGCAAAACCAATATTCCTCCACGATTTTGTCAGAGGAAGACTTTCCAATAGCGTTTTGTTGGTTGGCCCGTGGGCCACATAACCTGCCAATAAAACGAGCCATATTTACCGAAATGCTAACCTAACAAAAGGGTGGCTTCCAGCGGGGGTACCCCTTTGTAGAACCCATTCATTACTGCGTGCACAAATACCCTACCAATTGACCAATACTTCTTATGGGACACGAAGCCCTTGGTAATTCTGATGTGGTGTAGAAACGATGTAGAAATAATCAGGAAAATTACAACCTCACTCCTCATCAGCGTACTTAAAACTGAGCAGGCTGCTACATACAAACGAGTGGGCGGGTATGGCGGGAAATTGTTGGCGCAGTTATGTGACATGGTAAGTAACTATTTAAAATTGACAGCTTGTCGATAGATGGCATAATGTGCTCAATCTAGACTTCGGGCTATATTACCCGCTGGGCCATATATACCGCAGGTACCTTATACAGGGAAACAAAAGAACATGCAAGCAAGAAATTTAAGGGATGATAGCGAATGTAAAGGTGGGAAGAATAAAATAAAAAATAGAAAGAAAAATAAAAAGAAGGAAAACAAGAAGATAGTACGAATAGAAACGTGGAATGTAAAAACAATGCTTCAAACTGGCACAATAGAACAAATAGGGTGGGAAATGAAAAAGTACTATATGGAAGTACTAGGATTACAAGAAATAAAGTGGAAAAAAAGAAGAAAAAATAGACAAAAAAGACTATACAATATTCTATTCAGGAGAAGAACAAGGACGAAATGTACTGCTTTCATGGTATCGCATAAAATAGAAAACAGTATTATATATTTCAAGGCAATAAACGGAAGGATATCAAGAGTCAGAATTAAAACAAACAATCTCATATAAGAATGATAAATGCATACACACAACCAAAGTAGCAGACGAAGAAGACAAAGAGGAATTTTACGAACAATTAAAGGAGGTGTGTGTTAAAGATGTCCAAGATTGATATAACTTTAATAGTAGGAGATTTTAACGCCCAAATCGGTAATGAGGAATGGAATGAAAACATTGCGGGGAAAGAAACAATTCACGAGATAACAAATAACAATGGAACCAGATTATACAACTTAGCAACAATTATGGGGACTTTTATAGAGAGCATCAAATTCAGACACAGAAGAGAACATAAAATTACATGGATGAGACCAGGACTAACAGAAGGAAACCAAATAGACAATATATTAGTGTCTAAGAAATGGTAAAAAATAATACACGATACAAGATCCTACAGGGGAGCAAATACGGATTTGGACCATATACTAGTAATGGCCAAACTAAAACTGAAAATAATCCAAGCGCCCAGAGATAAAATACTCAGATGGAAATGGAATACAGAAAACAAAAACAGATGACGAAACCCGAAAAAGATACCAAGAAATAATAAAAGAAAAATTAACTATAGAGGGAGGTACCTCTATAAATGAGAAATAGTCAAACCTAAAGAAAATCATTATAGACACATCTAAAGCAATATTAACGGCATATACGAGGGGTGATCCGTATGCTCCGCCCCTGATCAACTTCCCATTACAAAATTAAAATTTATTTCACCTTATTTTTCTCCTTTAAGACTAATGCATTTATCCCACCGATGCTCCAGCATTGTAACGGCTTCCTGGAAGAAGGATTGTCCAATCTCTGCAAACCACTGATTTACATCATCTGTTACTTCATTATTGCATGAAAATTTCTTCCCTCGAAGCTATTCCTTGACTTTGGGGAACACTCTGTAATCGCTAGGGGCAAGATCTGGAGAATATGGCGGATGTTCAAGTAGTTCAAAGCCTGCATTGGCTATGGCAGCCATGGCAACACAAGAAGTGTGACTCGGTGCATTATCCTGGTGATACAGCACACCACGCTTCAATTTGCCACGATGTTTTTCCTTTATATATACAGGGTGTAGAAATGCTTTACGCACTATAGGGATTTCAATGGTAATTTTTTCATATGAAAATATTTGCTTCCCTAATTATTTTAGAGCAAACTTGTAAATAGGTTTTTTGTAGAGAAAAAAAATCTGTATCCATTGATGCCAGCATTTGTCATTTTACATTTCGGAAAACCGAAAATTTAAAGCAATAAAATTACCATTTTTAGACAAATCAGTGGTGCCTTGAAATTATTGAAGCATCTGAAACCATCAACAAATTAGTTTGTTGTTTGTTTGTTTGCATCTGTCAAATGTAGCACCAACCATGGCACTTATTGCACCTGATCTGCTTCCAGCATATTACCACTTCACAATTTGCACTGATTTTTGAAAAAAATTATAATTCTAGTTTCTTTCATCATTAGGTTTTCTGATGTAAAATGACAAAAATGATGGCATAAATGGATGCAGAATCGTTTGCTCTACAAAAAACCTATTTACAAGTTTGCTCTAAAATAATTAGGGAAGCAAATATTATCATATGAAAAAATTACCATTGAAAACCCTATGGTGCGTAGAGCATTTCTACACCCTGTATATATATATATACAGGGTGAGTCTTTTTCATTATCACTATAGGGATCTCGGAAACCGTGAAAGATAGAAGGTTGGTTAAATGGAGAAAGAATTGCAGTTTTATGAGCTTATTCGAGATGTGCTTTTGTTTCTTTGAAAAAATCCAAGGCCTACTAGATACAAGCAAAATATTAAAATTACTTAATTTCTTAAAGTCGGTCTAGCGCCGTTATTATTGAAAATAGAAAAAAATTAATAAGAATAAAAGTTTTAGCTATTTTTACGGTGTTTATCTTACACTTATTAGTTTTCTTCTAGCTTTCATAGTTTTTGAGTTATAACATTAAGTTACATTTTTTTAAATAGCAATCATAATTGGCTTAGACATTTCTAAAAAGAGCATATCTCGTTTGCTAAATGGAGAAAGAATTGCAGTTTTATGAGCTTATTCAAAGTGTGCTTTTGTTACTTTTTAAAAATCCAAGGCCTACTAGATATAAGCAAAATATTAAAATTACTTAATCTTTTAAAGCCTGTCTAGCGTCGTTATTATTGAAAATAGAAAAAGTAATAAGAATAAAAGTTTTAGCTATTTTTAGAGTGTTTATCTTACACTTATTAATTTCCTTCTAGCTTTCACAGTTTTTGTTTTCGTCATTTTCTTATTACGAAAATTATTATAAAAGAATTATTTGTCAAAATGGGTATAACAAACCTTATGTCATTTTAAGCGGAAAAGTGAGCTCTTTTTAGAAATGTCTAAGCCAACTATGATTTCTATTTAAAAAAATGTAACTTAATGTTATAACTCAAAAACTATGAAAGCTAGAAGAAAACTAATAAGTGTAAGATAAACACCGTAAAAATAGCTAAAACTTTTATTCTTATTATTTTTTTTCTATTTTCAATAATAACGGCGCTAGACCGACTTTAAGAAATTAAGTAATTTTAATATTTTGCTTGTATCTAGTAGGCCTTGGATTTTTTCAAAGAAACAAAAGCACACATGTACACATGAGACGTGACAGTGAGTAGACGTATTCCGCAGTGCTGTGGCTATTTTATAAATATAAAGTCATTAAGTATATTTACCTGCATTTAATACCACACATACTGTAGTAAATTTGGTTTTACCATGGCTGGGGACCGTCCGTTAAGATCAAACAGTGTCAGTGACGATGATGCAACTGCGCAAAAAATTGTTGAGAAATTTCTAGCTTCCGACAAATTTCTGAGTTCAATTAGTGACCGACTATTTGCGAAAATAGAAAAAAAAAATTGGACGAACTCTTTAAACCATATATCGATAAAATAAATAATTTGGAAGAACAGCTGCAAGAAGCGCATAATAAGATCGAAGCGCTCGAACAATATTCTAGGCGTGGCAACCTTAGAATATTTGGACTTGAAGAAAAAAATGGTGAAAATACCGACATCATTGTTAGCAATTTCTGTAATCAACATTTTGGGGTCAATATGTCGACACAAGCCATTGATCTTAATCATCGTACGGGAAAGAAGCATAATACCAAAGCTAGACCCATTATAGTAAAATTTGTTAACCGTAGCCTCCGTGATTTAATTTATCGTAACAAATCCAAGCTTAAAAGTAGGGGTAAAATAATTAGAGAAGATTTAACTTCTACAAGGGTAGTAGTAGTAGTAGTAGTTGTGGGGAGACCGAAGTCTAGCAAGTAGGCCACCATAGGCCCTTTTTGCCAACCCCATGCCATCCCCTCAACCGCCTTCATTATCGTCCTCTTCGATGGGCTCTTCTCCCTGCTTAAACCTTCCTGATTTTCTAATGAAGATCAGAATTTCGGCCCAGGATAGGGAGTTCAACTCTTCCATTCGAAGCGTAGGTGCTCCAAAGGTTCTATACCTCAGTCGCTGGTACGCTTCACATTCTCCCAAGTAGTGAAAGGACGTTTCCTCGTCCCTCCCACATCTTGGGCAAATGGGATCTTCCTCTACTCCTATCAGAGTTAGGTGTCTCTTTAGTTTACAGTGGCCTGTCAAGATCCCTATCAAAAGATTTGTGGTTCTTCGGCTCCTTCCCATTAGCCAGACCGATTTCTTTGAATCAAATCCCGCTATGTGGTACTTTGCCTGACGACAGCCCCTGCATCCTTTCCACTTTTCCTCGCTGGTCTTGTAGGCCCACCCGGTTAGGGCTGCTGAGACCTGCTGCCTTGTTATACCCAAAAAAGGTTCCGGTCCAAAACAAGTTTCCCCGGCTCCGAGTTTGGCTAGTTCGTCCGCCTTCTCGTTGCCTTGGACCCCCGTGTGTCCCGGGACCCAGATGAGCTCGACGTCCTTTTCCCTTGCCAATTCGGCTAAAGCATCTCCACATTCCTGGACAAGAGCTGATCTTGTCCTGGCCGAGAAGATTGCTTTTAGTGCGGCTTGGCTATCGGAGCAAATATAAATTTTTTGCTCTGGGGATATCCTGACCTCGTTCCTTGTTGCCACCGATAGGATGGCATAAACTTCTGCTTGGAATACCGTGGTGAATCTTCCTAAAGCATAGCTTTCTTGCACCCCCCGGCCTTCCATATAAATGCCTGCTCCAGAGGATTGCCTTTCCGCCACTCGAGAACCATCCGTGTAGCATATCAAGGCATTCGACTGGAGCTTAACCCTTTTTTGCTCCCACTGTTCCCTTGTTGGGATAGTGAGAGAGAAACCTTTTTCTAACCTTAGCCGGTCCTCTGCTTCGGTTACCCTGTAGGCTGATAGAGGTATTTCTCTAGCAGCCATGTCGGCGATCCTAGCATGGCCCGTGCGAACTCCCTGGTCATTCCATAGCCCCGTATCCCGCATTCTGAGGTGGGTAGCCATGGCCTCTCTCTTTATCCAAGTGTCGAGGCCCGGGAGTCCCAGTATTACCTCCAGTGCGGCTGTTGGGGTTGTCCTCATTGCCCCTGTAATTCCGAGACAGGCTAGTCGTTGGACCTTTGCCAATCTTACGGAAATACTGGGGCGCTCTACACTAGGCCACCAGACCACTGAGCCGTACTGAACTCTTGGCCTTACTACCAATGTGTAGAGCCAGTGCAGAATCTTGGGGTTTATCCCCCAGTTCCTGCCTATAACTCTGCGCAACTGCCATAAGGTCGTTGTCGACTTCTTCACCGTCCTGTCGACATGCGACCTCCAACTTAATTTGCTGTCGAGGATTACCCCCAGGTACTTGACCTCTTGCACTAATGCAAGTGGTCTTCCGTACATAATGGGTATCCTCAGACCCTGAAGTTTTCGTCTTTTTGTGAAGAGAATGATCTCAGTCTTTAGTGGGTTTACCGACAGACCTTTCTCTTCACACCATCTTTCAATAATCCTGCAAGCTACCTGCATTCTATCGCAAACGACGTTTAGGAACCTGCCAGTAACAAGTACCAGTCCATCGTCTGCGTATGCTTGTGCATAGAAGCCCTCTTCCGTTAGGCATCCCAGTAGACCGTCCATTATAAGACACCACAGGTGAGGTGAGAGGCAACTGCCTTGCGGGCAACCTCCCGTCACCCTGGCCCTCACTGAACAGTCCCCTAGGTTTGCCGTCACGGTTCTTTGCTCCAGTGCTGTTCTCACCCAACTGACCAGAACGAGAGGGGTTTCCCTGGCCTGTAAGGCTTGACATATTGTAGCCGTTCTTGCCTTGTCAAATGCGCCTTCAATGTCAAAAAGTACTGCAAGGGCCACTTCCTTATAGTGTAGTGCCCTTTCGACCTTGTGCACGACAGCGTGGAGTGCAGTTTCGGTCGATCTTCCACGTCTGTATGCGTGCTGATTCCTGTGGAATGGGTGTGTTCTTATTACCCTTTCCGTTAGATGCCTATCAATGATCCTTTCCAAGGTCTTTAAAAGAAAGGATGTAAGACTAATGGGCCTAAATGATTTGGCAGTTGTGTAGTCCTCCCTTCCCGTCTTGGGAATAAAGACCACTCTGGCTGCCTTCCACTGTTCTGGGACCCATCCCATTGCTACGCTGGCCCTATATACCCTTACTATATGTGGAAGAAGGATATCCAGGCCTTTCTGAAGCAATGCTGGGAAGATCCCATCTGGCCCCGGCGACTTAAAGGGATCAAACTCCTGTACTGCCCATGTGACTGCACCTTCCGTTATAATTCCCTCAGCGAACTGCCAGTTCTCTATAGGAACTGGTTCCTGTTCCGCTATGGGTGCTAACTGGATGGCGCCGTCTCCTGGAAAGTGGACTTCCAGGAGATGTTGTAACGACTCCTCTCTGGATGTTGTCCACATCCCATCGGCCTTTTTTAGCGCTCCTACTGTTTGACTAGTTTCGCGGCTTAAGATTTTCATCAGTCTAGCAGAGTCTGATACTGAGTTTAACTCTGCACAGTATTTCTGCCAGCTAGATCTTTTGCTGCGCCTTAACTCATTTTTAAACCTATTCCTGGCCGTTTTGAAAGTGTCCCATGAGGCCTGTGTCCCTTCTCTGATAGCTCGATTAAAGATTCGCCTGGATTCCTTGCGCAGATCGGCTAGAGTGCCGGTCCACCATGGTACCCTACGAACTCGAGCCTCCCTGAGAGGACAAGCCCCCTCATAAGCTGAGACAATTTTACTTGCCAGTTGCTCTACGTCTTTACTTAATTGTTCTTTTGTGCATATACCTTCCTCTGGTTGGCCTCCTTGGCGAACGAGACTGGAACGATAGCTTTCCCAGTCTGTTGCCCTGGGGTTCCGGTAGGGAATTTCCAGAGGCTTGTCGGAATTCATTTCCATTCTGATCATACGATGATCAGATGTCACGATATCCGACGTCACTTTCCAGTTTTCAATATTGATTGAAAAACACCTAGAGGCCACTGTAATGTCAATTACCTCCTTTCGGATGCTATTGACAAAAGTGGGCTCTGTACCTTTGTTCATTATCTCAAGATCCGTGGACGCCAAATATTCTAGTAGGGTTTCGCCCCGAGGGTTGATGTCTGAGCTCCCCCACACCGAATGATGTGCATTGGCGTCACATCCGACAATTACCGGAAGACCTTTATCTCTCGCAAACGATATTAAGCGTTCGAATTCCTCCGTAGGTATACGCGCGTCATCCGAGGGAAAATAGGCGCTTCCTACTACTACCTTATGGTTTCTACCACCTACCTGATACTCCAGAACCGCTGCAGTGAGGTCCTTGGTTCCCAGCTGCGGTAGTGGTACCATGCTGAGATCCCTGGACACCATGATACAGGTCCTGGGTCGATCGTTTACTTCCTCGCCAACCACTACGTCGTAGTTGGCCATCCTCAGTCCCCTGACCTTATTCCTGTAAACATACGGTTCTTGAATGAGGACTATTTCTCTCCTGCCAGTTAGGGCGCTCATCAGCTCTGCCGTAGCACCCCTACTGTGCTGAAGATTGATCTGACTTACCCGCAGTAAATCCATTATGGGGAGTTAATGGTGCGGGGGCTGTGGTTCTTTCAGTTGTCCTTCTTGGCCTGCTTTGACACGCCGGCCTCAGAAGAGTCCTGGCGGACTGCTCCACTCCACGTCGGCACCCTTCGCACTGCGAGAGTAACCAACTGGTAGTAGAGCTGCCACCCAGACTCCTCCAGAGTTCGGACAGTATCTCCGCTGACCATGAAGGTCAAGAACCACCCTCCTGGTCCTCCTGTCGTCTGAACATGCCTCCATTGCTCCACTCTTAGTGAGCGGTTCTGCATGGAAAGCATCTGCCTCAGCTTTTCCAGGTCAACCTCCTCTTGGCTTCTGAGCCAGAAACCCACCTTCTCTGGCCATGGTGCCTCCGATGCCCTTGTTGGGGCAAAGGTGACTCCCTCGGCACTGAGAGGTGTCCAGCCCTCCAGCCATCTTGCTGAGGTGTCGTCCTGGGCAGTGACTAAGAACCAGCCTGGTTCCACTAGTCCTGAGTTCCTAAACCGGAGTTCTGGCCCCTGGGGACCCCCTTCGGGGCCTGCCATGGCACTGAACATCTCGGCAACTATGTTCGCTCTAATTGCCTCAGCTTCCTTTGGGAGAACCTGGCCATCTGGTCGGTCAGACCTGATTACAACCTGGTTCTCCCTATTAGGCGGCTTCGGCTCCGTTGCTCGCTGGGACTTAGCCGTGGTTTTTCTCAAAGGATGAGAAGCCGCTTTCCCTGCTTGCTTCGGTAAGCTTTTTGGCCTTTTTTTCACTGCCTCTGGAGGAGTGTCATCACTCCTCGGTCTCTTAATGGTCGGTCGGGTACCTGAAGGACCTGGTTGGCCTTCCGTTACCCTGACTCGTCCCATGGAGTGCGTGATGAGCTCTATGGGTTTGCGTGCAGCAGCCCCTTTTGCTCTCCTCGCCTCCGGACCTCTTATTTTTCCCGAGGGCTGTCTCTGCAGCTTACATGGGCCCCTAGGTTGCTGGCCCTGGCCACTCTTTGGAGAGTCGCCTGGACTTGCTTCCCTAGGACCCTTGTCAGCCGCTTCCTGGGAGGAGTGTTCTGCCTGGCTTGCCTGGGCCGATGGACCCTGGCCTTCCCGCAGTTCCCTCCGTTTTGCCCTCTCTTCTCGCCTCTTAAGCGTTCTGGTCTTACGCTTATTTTCCTTTCGCTTCTCTTTGCGACGGGCCTCCCTAGCTGCTTTATCCATGGGGGAAACGCTAGTCTCCCCCTCGGATTCGCTGCCTGATGACCCGAGAAGCAGTTCCTCTTTCTCCGAATTTATTTCGGAGCCTTCCTCTTTTACTTTTTTGGAGCTAGGGTGCTCCGTGTTTTGTGGCACGTTTGAATCGAATTCCATTTCTAGTTCCATTTCATACTGTTTTTAAGGGGGGTGTGTATTTTGTTTCTGTTTGTGCTTGTTCTGTGTTAGTGTACGTGAAGTGATATGAGTGATTGCTTTGGGGTTGGGGTCCTCCGTGTACCAGTTTCCGCGAAAGGGTAAAATTATTAAATATGGCTGTGGAAAAGTTTGGCATAAGAAATGTATGGACTTATAGTGGAGTGATATACGTCAAGGTGAATGAAGTGGTGCATCGAGTGATTTCGAATTCGGATTTGATGAAAGTAAATTCTATTATTGATAAATAGGCCCATGTGCTGCGATGTATCTACTGACAAGGATAGCTACTTGTGTTCTTGTACGTACTGCACACTTTTTAGTATTTTAAGAATTTCTGGTCACACGCAATTAAATAGTATAATATTTACTTTAATTTAACTTAATTTTAACAGTGGATAATATCCTCGAGCAAATTCCAGATGTTAATTATAATGCAAACTGTAGTGGTACATACGGAATAGAGGAATACAATGTTCTTTTCGGCGCGAGTGATAATCCAATCTCAATTTTTCATTTAAATATAAGGAGTATAAATAAAAATTTTGATGAGTTTTTACTACTATTGCAATCGCTTGAAACCGAGTTTGATATTATCGTGCTCACTGAGACTTGGCAAATTCATTATGATCTGAACCAATTTTTATTACCGAAATACAAATTGCATTATAATAACGGACGTTTCAATCAAAACGATGGAGTAGTAATTTATGTTAGGGATTGTATTATCTATTATAAAGTTGAAATAATTGAGGGTAATTTTGGTTCCAATTTTATTCGTATATGTGGTGATAAAGATAATTTATCATTTGGTGCTACTGCTGCCTATCGATCACCTTCTAGCAATGAAAATAAGTTTTTGCAAGATCTTGAAAGGATTTTGCCGGGATTTAATCAAAATATTGAAATTTTTGTTGGTGATATTAATATCGATATCTTGGACAATGATAATAGTATATCGACAGGGAATTATTTAAATTTACTTCATGAATTCCGCTATCTAACTTATCTGCAAATACCAACGAGAGTAACAACAACTACTACATCCTGTATTGATCATATTTTTATTCGCTGTCAGGATCAGTTGTTGAGTTGTCTGTATCCTGTGGTAGTCGAGTCGCAAGTTACTGACCATTATTCTACTGTATTAATAATTCAAAATGCTGATATAACAAAAAATGTGTCAGTGCCTCCAAAAACAAATATTAATACTATAACAAAAATTGATTTTGAAAAGTTATCGAATATAATTTCAAAAGAAAACTGGATTGATGTACTAGACACGCATGATGCAGATAATGCATCTCAACTCTTTGTTGATAAATTAAATTTTTTTATTTCAAATTGTGAAACTAGCGTGAAAATCAAATCTAAATTCAAAAAGTTAAAGCCATGGATGACAAATGGACTGTTAAACTCCCTTAGAGTGAGAGATAAATTAAGTAAACGAGTATTGCGTAACCCTAATGATAATGAGCTTTTCCAACATTACAAAATGTATAGAAATTGTTTAACTAGATTAATTAGAATTAGTAAGGACAACTATTACAAAAAGAAATTAACCCTCGTTAATGGAAATTTGAGAAAAACATGGCAGGTGATCAATGAAGTTACTAATTCACCAACTAAGAGTGAACATATTGATTCTGTACTAGACGATACAGAAAATTTATTAAGGAATGATGCAGATAAGGCTAATTATTTTAACAAATACTTTCAGAATGTTGCCATTAATATGGCGGAGGCGATAGATAACACCAACAATAAACACAGTTTCTCCGATACGTATATCCTTAACTCAATATTTTTATTACCTATTACTGATTGTGAAGTAGAAAGACAGATAAAAACTTTAAAAAACTCACATTCTTCTGGAATTGACGGTTTATCAAACTATTTAATAAAAAATATATTTCTTTTTATAATAAAACTGTTAGTTCACATTATTAATCTATGTTTTAGATTGGGTAAATTTCGTGAAATATTTAAAACGGCTTTAATAATCCCTTTATACAAATCTAAAGAGAAGGATAATGTGAGTAATTACCGACCTATATCACTCACGAAGTGTCGGTAAAATCATAGAAAAATGTTACAAAAACTGATTAGTAAACTTTTTGGAGAAATTTAATATATGATCGAAAACACAATATAGCTTTAGAGATAATATGAGTACTAACGATGCTATTTTTGATTTAACCAGAACTATTTATGAAAATTTAGACAATAATAAAAAGACCTTGGCTGTCTTTCTTGATCTTGCGAAGGCATTTGATACTGTGTCTCATCGGGTTCTCTTATGCAAATTAGAAAATATTGGAATAAGAGGTCCCGCAAATGATTTTATAAAGTCATATTTGGAAGACAGAAAGCATATTGTTAAAGTCAATGGTGCCATCAGCAATGAATTACAAGTTGAAATGGGTGTGCCGCAGGGAACTGTATTAGGGCCCATTCTTTTTCTTATATATATCAATGATTTAACTAAGCTTGAAGTAAATGCTAAAATTATTTCATTTGCTGATGATACTGTGATTGTTTTTGCATCGGAGAACTACGATGAGCTACTGCAGAAGGTTGAATATGGCATGGCTTTAATAAAAAGTCAACTGGATGGCGATTTACTATCATTAAATTTATCAAAAACTCATTTTATTAACTTTTCCTTATCAAATTCGCAAACACAACCAATTACAGAAATCGTTCTTCATCAGTTAAACTGTTTAAAACACAACAAAGTCAATTGCAAATGTACACAAACTATAAAAGCAGTTTTTCAGGTGAAATATTTAGGTATAATTATTGATTCGATACTTAAATGGAAAGCGCATGTAGAAGAATTAGTCAAAAAAATTAGAAAGATAACATACAAATTTAAATTGCTCAAAAATATTTTACAACTTAACACTATTAAAAGCGTTTATTTCGCTCTAGTTCAGTCTGTAATTCAATATGGAATTATTGGCTGGGGTGGAATTGCAAACTGTTATTTATACCCACTAGAAATTTTACAAAAACGAATTATAAAAGTCATATTTAATAAAGACTTTAGTTATCCAACTGATATTCTTTATTCCGAAGCAAACATTTTTTCTGTTCGACAATTGTTTTTACAATCAATTGCTATATTTGTTTATAAAAATAAACAGCACTTTAGCGTCTTGTCTCATGAGCACGATACAAGAAGTAAGAAGAAATGTAATCTTTTAATTCCCAAAACAAGTACAGCACATTCCCAAAAACATGCATATTACCTTTGTGTCAAATTGTTTAACCTTGTTCCGGTTGAGATTAAATCTTCTTACTCATTAAATTCTTTGAAAAATAAAATTAAAAAATGGATAATAGAAGTGGGACTGGATTATTACTCCTATTTGATAAATTTGGTAAATTGATTTGTTGGTTTGAGGTATGAACATATATATTTTGTTTAATTTGTTAAAGTGTTTTGGTTGCTGTCATTACAGTAATATAGTTAGGTTTTTTTTTTGTTTAACGGCCACACGCGCAAGCTTTGCTTCTGTGGCCATAATGTTTATATACAATTTTTTTATATGTAGTAATAATAATACCAATAATGTATTAATAATAAACAATAAACAATAAACATCTCGAATAAACTCATAAAACTGCAATTCTTTCTCCATTTAACCAACCTTCTATCTTTCACGGTTTCCGAGATCCCTATAGTGATCATGAAAAAAAACTCACCCTGTATATAATCAAATCCCCTTTTACCATTATGGTGTAGGGTATTATAGCTTCGCGCAATTTTGATATTAAATTTGCATAATAGTTGCCTGTTATTGTAGCTCCTTTTTGTAAGAAATCAATTAGAATTACTCCCTGGGCATCCCAAAAAACAAGCCATTACTTTTCGAGGAGGTGGAGAACTAGTGATGGGCTTATTCGAATCAAAAATAACCTGTTATCCGGTTATTGAAATAACCTGTGTAACTCGGTTTTCGTTCCAAGTAATCGAATCAAAAATAACCTCAACCTGATACGTACTTCGTGCCGCGTCTCAGCGCCCTGCGAGTGATCGAAATTCTGTAAATAATCATAACTCATATAACCTTTTCAACGTATGTACTTGATTGACCCAAGTGACGCTCGCCGCAGATTGTTGATGTTATATGTTATTAAGACATTTGATACTCCCAGACGACGAGTTAAATTTATGGGACCGTTCCTATTATAGATAACGTTCTGCTGAGTCTGAGATTTGCCGAGCTGTTTATAATGGCCTAAATTTTAGCTTCGAAACGCGGTTGATTGTGACTCATAAGGGATAAACAGAAAGCGAAATAAGATTTTCCAATATCGTAAAAGATTTATATTTAATTTTTAATAACGGAGCAATCGGGACAAGAAGTGGATTTCGATGTTGAAAATTTTAAGTGTGTGTCCTTAGAACCGCGGAAGGTTGACTACTAGAGAATTTTAGGAACTAAAATTAGATTCAATAGATACTTTGTATTCGCATATTTATAATTTCTTTATGATTATTGATTAGTATTGATATAGCTATTCTCAATGGTTTAAACTCCTTAGAAATCAAATAAAAATCATTTATACAATTATTATAATTAACGATTAACTGAGTTCCTCGGCTATCTGCAAGTTACGAGTCCGAAGCAGATGACGGTGAACCGCCAACCGGCAAACCGGCTGACATAATCGAAACTAATCGAGAGCCAAAATTGATTCGAATGAGTAATCAAATAATCAATCGGTTATTAATATGATTCGAATGCAAATAATTCGGTTATGAAAATTGTCCGGTTATGCCCATCACTATGGAGAACCATGATGCTTCCACTCCATGCTTTGGATTTTGGTTTCTGGATCGTAGTGATGAACCCACGTCTTGTCCATCGTTACAAATCTGTCCAAAAAATTCTGACGATTCTGTCTGTATTTCATTCTTCTTCTTCAGTCTCAGTCTCAAAGGTTGGCAATCATCATTGCTATGCAAACTTTTGAGATAGCCGATCTAAATAGTTGGTTCGTATGACAGTAGAACCATTCTCTTAAACTTCTTAACCATGAGTAGCGTCTTCTTCCCACGCTTCTTTTCCCTTGGATCTTTCCTTGTATTATTACTTGAAGTAAATGGTATCTCTCTCCTCTCATAATGTGTCCCAGGTATTGTAGTTTTCTTTTCTTGATGGTAATTGTTTAAATTTGATTTAAACACACATAAATTTTAATAACAAAATTTACGAAATCCAGTCAGAAGTTCTAAGTGTACTTCTGATTTCATAAACAAGCAGTTTTAACCTCCAGTTTTACTTCATAATTTCGCCAGTTTATATTTAATTTAGATCTGTTTAATCTTGAATTAAACAGGCAAATTTCAGTTCACATTTACGAAATATTAAAAACTAATCTTGTTTCGCAAGCATCGAGTTTAAAGACCGGAGCAAACTGCAACTTGGCATTTCACGCCGTACGCGACCTACTACACCCAAGTTCACCGCTCTGGCTTGCAAACACACACGGAAATGCAATCAGCTTACAGTGCTGAATTGCTATTTCGTACCTTTAAACGTGCTCTAGTAATCTACACAATAATTGAACTTTGATATGTTACTTAGTTAAGCATTCGTGTTTTGTATAAATAGAACGTTTATTTTCGTAATAAAACAATCTGCATTTAATGTCTGATTCATTCACTACGTCGCTACCCTGCTACTAAGCCATAATATCATTGGGATGTGAGGCTGCATTCCTCAGGGTAGTTTACTGTGGTCCCTTTTAAGTACCATGACTACATTGGTTTAAAACATAAATGCAGTCACATTTATGTGCTTAAGGGATAGAACCAGCGCAAAGCAACGGAAACCTGGTCAGCCTCCAGGCAATTCTGTTTCTTTTTCTTTGTGTATTCTTCTTATTACTTCTGCATTTGTTATTCGGTCCACCCAGGGTATTTTCAATACTCTTCTATACATCCACAATTCAAACACTTCTAACTTTTTGCTGTCTATTTTCTTTAATGTCCAGGTCTCCATTCCATAGAATAACACTGACATTACATAGCATCTGATTAATCTTATTTTTAATTCGAGATTGAGCTCTCTTCCACATAAAACTATTCATTTTGATAAAAGTTGACCTCGCTTTTGCTATTCGTGCTTTTATTTCGTCTGAGCAGTTATTGTTGTTATTAGTAATTGTACCTAGGTAGTTGTATTTCCCCATTTTCTCTATAGGTTCATCATGTATATAGATGTTTCCATTATTTCGTATCTCTTTAGTTATTATCATAAATTTAGTTTTTTTTATGTTGAGCGTTAGTCCATATTCTTCACTCGTTTCTGTTATTTTATTCACTATTGTCTGTAACTCTTCTAGACTAGTGTCTATTAGTACTGTATCATCAGCATATCTTATATTGTTGATAGGTATTCCATCTACTTTAACTCCGATTATTTCGTCTGCTAATGCCTTTTTCACGATTTCTTCTGAATACATATTGAAGAGTGTTGGTGATAGCACAATCCTTGCCTAACCCCTCTTTTTATTTCGATGTGTTCTGTGGAGTTATCTTCTATTTTTATAACTGCTCTCTGATCATAATATAAATTTGAGAAATTGGAGATATCTTAATGTCATTTGTGTCTAAATGCTTACCCTCTAGTAGTTGAATAAGATGATTATGTCGAACTTTATCGGAGGCTTTGTTAGAATCGATGAAGCAGATAAACAGCTCCTGGTTCATATCCATGCATCGTTGTATTAGAATATTTAATGCAAATAGTGCTTCAGTCGTTCCCAGTGTGTCACTGAAGCCGAATTGTGTCTCACTAATATCCTGTTCTAGTTTTCTGTATATTCTACGGTGTATTATTTTTAGAAAGGTTTTCAAAGTGTGACTCATAAGACTTATTGTACGATGATCTGTGCATAATTTTGCATTCGGTTTTTTTGGGAGAGGTACAAAAGTTGATGTGAGCCAGTCGTTTGGAATTATCCCTGTTGAATAGATGGTATTGAACAGGTCTACCAGAATGTGAATATTGTCTTCATCGATTAGTTTAAGTAATTCCGATGGTAACTCATCTGGGCCAGTAGCTCTTCCACTTTTACTTCTTCTTTGGTTATTTTTGGTCCATTGTTTTCATGTTTATTTCTTATTTCGCTTTTGTGTCTATCATCTTCAAAAAGTTCTTCGATATATGTTTTCCACTCTTTTAATTTTTCTTCTATGTTTACAATTATTTTTCCTTTTTTGCTTATTAATACACTTGGTTGTCTACGTTTCTGAATTCCTATTAGCTCGTTCACGTTTTTATGAATATTAAAATTATCGTGTTTTAGTTATTATTGTTCTATTTCTTCACATCTTGTTTTGTACCATTTCTCTTTCGCTTTCCTTATTTCTGTTCGTTTGTCTCTTTGAATTTTCTTATATTCAATGTTATTATTTTTATAATTTCGTCGTATGTTCATGAGCTGAAGGATTTCAGGGGGATCCAATCTTGTTTTGTCTTTTGTATTTGTTTTGTAAGTATTTCTTTACTAGGTTCCAATAATGCATTTTTTAAATGTTCCCATTTATTGTTGGTTATATCTTGTGGCGTTGTTGATGGATTTAATTTATTTGTTCGTAAGTTATTATTTATTTTGTTCTGTACTTCTTGTCTTGTCTCTTGGTTTTTCAATTGCGAGACATTTATTCTTTTATTTTTTGTTTTTGCTGTTTGTGTTTTTAGTTTGATATTAATTTTAGCTATTACAGGGTTGTGATCTGATGACACATCAGTGTCTGGTTTCTTACGATTTTTTCAGAGCTATCCTGAGGTGCTTTCCAAGTATACAAACGACGTTTTGGTAGCTGGTAAAATGTGTTCAGTATGATTAAGTTTTTTTCTTGACTGAATTGTAGTAAGCGGTCTCCTCTTTCATTTCTTGTTCCGAGTCGTGTTTTCCTACATGTTTGTCATATTCTCCTTTGCCAATTTTTGCATTGAAATCACCTAGAACTATGGTGATGTCGCGTGATTTTACAGATTGTAATATGTTGTCAATTTGTTCGTAAAATGTTTCTATTTCTTCATCTGATTTGTCCTTCATTTGGGGCATATGTTTGAATTATGTTGAGTTTGCAATGTTTGGCTTGTAGTTGTAGTAACATAACCGTATCTGATATAGTACTGCCACTCCGTATCTGTGGTTGGGGTCATCATTACCTGAAAAGTAGATCATACCATTTGTTGTAGGTTGTTGTCCATTATTGGGCCTCTGGTGTCACTTATACCTAACATGTTCAGGTTCATTCTTTGCATTTCTTGTACTATATTGTGTACTTTTCCGGCTTCATAGCTCCGTACATTCCATGTGCCAATTTTCATAGCGTTATTCAGAACTTTCCCCCCGGAGATCCGATTGGAAATTTTTAGCTCCGAATTACTTTTCATTTTGAAACTAGCCATGATGATTTCTTTACTAAGGATATCCATAGAGGATCTTTAATGCAGTGGTTTCCTGTTGCCTTCTGCATCTTCATGCCGTTGACCATTTAATAGTTATTCCGCCTTTAGAGATGATTTCTCATCTCAAGGGCAAGAGGGTTCCCTAATTCGTACTAACTCTTCCACCCGAAGCTGTTGGTTAGCAGAAGGGGACTATTTATACCAGTAGTTAGTCGGTGTATTTGTTTTTGTTGCTGGTTTTGGTCAGCCCCGGGTATTGTATTTCCTCAGTACCCACCATATCTGATGAGCGTTCCCCTATCCGCCACCTGGGGAGGCACCCGATGGAGGACCAGCAACCCGACACGAGCGTTTACAAATCACAACATCCGCGGAACCCATCTTGCAGATAATTTTTTCATGTCTAGATGATCTCTTAATATGCTGTGCACAGAGTGATACGAAAAGCCAGTTTCCTCAACTATTTCCCTTACCGTGACTCTTCTGTCTTGCATTACTACATCATGAACTTTATCGATGTTTTCCGAAGTTGTAATGGTTATTGGCGGACCACCAGCATATTGATTTTTCGCACGCTGTTCTTCCACATTGAAACTCACGGCACCATCGTTGACATAATCATAATTAACAGCACACTCCCCTAAAGTGTTTATCAAGTTAGCATGAATTTGGGTGGGAGTCATACCCTTCTTAATGTCACTTGTTTGAAACAAACAACTGCTGTAACCAAACAACGCTAGATACAGGCTTGCTTCTGCGCATGCGCTGTTGACACATAAAGGTAATGGGCATACTGCGACATAAGGTTCGTATCTCAACTAAAAGCAGGTCAGGGGCGAAGCATAGGGATCACCCCTCGTAGTTGGTGGATTATTTCCTCAGTTCCAAATTTGAGCATTTCTCCTATGATGCCGTTACCGCATGGTGTTTTCTAATGTTTTTGACGTCCTACTGCTTTCCAGATCTCAGTTTTTTGTATTATTTAAATATCTTCTGTGTTCCTTTGGCTGCTGTTTCGTTTTGTTGTTCCTTTCTCCTCTCTGCAGGGTTGTAGTTGCTATTATAAAGTTCTTTGCAGTATTTGGTTGCAATCATTACTATTTTGTTTCTATTTCCTTCTTTCTTGTTGGTCTTCGCATCTGCTAGCTTATGTATGCAGTCTTTCCTCTGGAAAGTTCTTTCCAATGTTTCTTTATTGAGCCACTGTCTTCCAGAATTGATTGAATTGTTTTTTCCTCCCAATTTCTGTTATCATTTCTGATTCTTCGTTTGTACTCGCAGTATTCTACTTGTGCCCTTATGCTGGTGTTTTGATTTGTTTTAGTTCTCGTTTTTTTTATCACTTCTCTGGTTCTGTTTGTGATCTTTTCCTTTGTTTTTCTGTTTGATTTGTGGATTGTTGCGGCTGCTGTTAGAAGGCTGCTTTCGAATTTGTCATAGGCTTTTTGTATTTTCATACCATTTAATTCTTCTTGCTTGCTTGCATATTTTTGTTTGGGCGTTGCTTGTGATCTTTGATACTGTCTTCTATTAGCGCTGTTTTGTCTTGTTTTAAAAATTTTTTTTCTCTGTTTCCTTTTGTCTATTTTTAAAGTTGTTCTTACCAACCTATGATCGGTGTCAAATTCTAACTTTCTTATTACTTCTGTACTTTTTATTATTTCTCTTTTGTTCGATAATATAAAGTCAATATCGCATGATATTGTAGGACCATCTACGTTTAGATGATCAAGCACATCTTTTACGGTGGTGTCACGTGATAATCTGGAGACATGCAAAGTTATAGTTTTTGGGGTGGCTTTTAGCTTTCAAAATTTGAATCTCGGTTCTGGGTACCAATAATATAATCGGTGTGGCTCTTTTCCGTAAATGTTTTTTATACAATACTTGTTTCCCATTCGGTTTCAACATTTTTGGGCAATGTTTTCTGGCAGATTTCTATGCCAATCCTCTGTTGTTTACATCATCGATATTCAAGTAGATAATTTCTTTCAGTTTTTCTTTAGCGAGAAAGCGTTCTGCATCTCGAGCAGTCAGCCGCTCAAGTGAATGTAGGTAAGTTTTGTCTCAGAGAACAGAAACAATTGATGTGCGTAGATTCTGTGTTTACCGGCCAATTTTTTTGACAAAAACCGATCTATTAAGCACATCTTCAAAGTGCCTTGACCTACCGCATCTTTGAGATAATCTGAGGCATTTCTTCTGTGATTTTCATCAGAGTTGTTGGTTCATCCTGCTCACACCACCGCAATAGCGAATTTCTGAAGTGGCCAAGATTAAATATGAAGGGAAATTACTTGGAAACCCCAAACACACCTGCTACAATTAAGTTGAAATTATTATGCAATTATTAATGCTATTTTGAAATGTGTATGCTTTAAAGAAAAATGATCATATTCCATATACAGTGTGTCCCAGGATTGATGTTACAAGAGGTGAGATGGACTAAAAATTTTTGAATTTTATTTTAACGTTCTGGGATTCGGTCCTGCTTGGTTTGAAAAGAATTTTAAGAATATTTTCAGTTTCTGAAAACAAGTAGGCCTTGACAGGGAAGCGAAAACTATTTTATTTTCAGGTAAACTACCCTTTGTGTTCCATGATACGGTAAAATTTTATTAGAAAAGTTGTTTAAATGATAATTATGGCCCCATACACAATTTCAGAAAGATCTGTTGACTTGTACAAAACTGTTATTTTTTAGATAATTTTATTTTATTTTCGGGTAAACTACCCTTTTTGTTCATGATACCGCAAAATTTTATTAAAAAAAGTTATTTAGAATGATAAATTACGGACCTATACAAAATTTCAGAAAGATCTGTCGATTTAGATTAAACCGTTATTTTTTAGATTAAACAAATTGAATTTCTTAAAAATGACAGTTTAATATAAGTCAACAGATCTTTCTGAAATTTTGTAGAGGGTCATAATTTATCATTCTGAACAACTTTTTTTAATACAATTTTTCGTATCATGAACAAAAAGGGTAGTTTACCTGAAAATAAAATGCCAAATTCTAAAAAATAACGGGTTTTTCTAAGTCGATAGATCTTTCTAAAATTTGGTATAGAGCCATAATTTATCATTATGAACAACTTTTTTAATAAAATTTTGCCGTATCATGAACAAAAAAGTAGTTTACCTGAAAATAAAATAGTTTTCGCTTCCCTGTCAAGTCCTACTTGTTTTTCAAAAACTGAAAACATTCTTAAAATTCTTTTCAAACCAAGCAGGACCGAATCCCAGAACCTTAAAATAAAATTCAAAAATTTTTAGTCCATCTCACCTCTTGTAACATCAATCCTGGGACACACTGTATATTTACACCATATTGAAATGTGCATGAATTTAACATTTCAGTTGCCTTTAAAATTGTGACAAAAATAATATGGCATGCCGAGTCGCCAATTAATGTCTCCATATTCATTTGGACGTCAGTGTGAAGCATCCGGACATGCCTAGGCACAGCGATGACTGTTGATACTGACTTGTAACTACCCCCAACCATCCCAATCAAAGTAAAACAGAATTACCTGCACAGGCCACATCATACATTCCACAAGAACTTTCTTAACGTCGTCCAAACCGCCAATGTCGCTGAAGTCTCTATCTCCAGGCGAATGCAACTGAACGTCTTTTAACGAAAGGGCAGTTGTGTTTTGTAAAGCTACTTCACAATGAATCGTAGTAACGTTTGGCCTCTCTGAGAAATCTAAAAATACAAATAGTAATCATAATATTTAAACAAGCTGTTAAACCTCTCTGTTGTACCTTCCTTCAATGCTTCGAATACGGCTTTATTGACAAAGTCAATCAAATCCTGGACAGCAAAACCTTCAGTTTTCTGAGAAAATTGCTCCAAGTCGGTACCTGCGAGCTCACATTTTTGACCGAAGAAAAACTCTAATAGGGCAAGCCTGTCATTCTAAAACATCACATGATGAATATCAGAGCTGAATAAAGCAGCGAAAGTACCTTGGTCAACTCGTTAATGACGAACACGTTTTTGAACAGATGCAAACCTCGCGAAGCGAAAATGTGCTGGTTCAACCTCAGCACAGACTCACCTGTGGCCAAGACAGTTATCTTGTTGTTATTTAAAACATTATGCAAGAGGTTGGCGACCATTTCGCTAACTCTAAAAATTTACATTTTGAAAATTTTACAACCTCAAATTCAATCACAATACCTATTAAAATGAATGGTTTCCTGCGTCAGGGCGTCGCCTTCGGTGACTTTTTCGCAAATTACGTGCAGATCATCGAGAATCAGAAGAGATGGTTGATAATACACTAAGTTGATAAGCTTGCTTGAAAATACTCTGTGCAGGGATTCTAGGCTTTTTCCCTTCACGTTTTTGCACGATATTGTCTCCGAATGCATGTAGAATGGGGAATTGAATAATTTTGTACTTAAAACTTTGGCTATTGTCGACTTGCCAGTTCCAGATTTACCTGAAACATATTTAGTTTCACTATTCACATTAAAACTAGACAGAAAAGCGCATATTACTCAAGAGGTGAACTGTTTCAAGTTCAAAACATCACCGCAACCATCCCTCAACGTAACAAATTTTAGCAAAATTTACGTAATTCTAATGTTGTCTAATGCATAAAACCTCAAAATAAGAACTAGATTTGTTTTTTACACTTTCATGGAAGTAGAGCTAAAGCTGATGAAGCGATTCTGCTGTTATGTATACAGGGAATTTATTTTAATAGTTAACATAAGCGTTTCGTTTCTATGCCACCATTTAATCATACAGGTCATTTCCATAGTTACAAATGAGACCAATACTGCCCTACTAAGACAAAAGATCGTATCTGCAAAATAATGGTTTTGAGAAACAAAGAAATTTGTAAAATTTCAAATGCCGTCGACACGAATAAATATTACAAAAATTGGTTGCACAGTTTGGTTTTATATCGACTAACAAAATCTTAATGCATATACACAAAAACACAATTAATAATTTTCGTGGTTTTTGAAAAATTTTGTAGATACGATTTTTTAACCTTGTGTTTACATCAACTATGCTCTACATACAATTTTTCAACTTAGTGTTCACATCAATTATGCTCTTTGCAAGTATTGCTGTAGTAAATTCGGAAGGGTTTTTTGTAAAGAGCACGGTATACATATAAAATAAATGTACTCGTATTCATGAAAATTCATATTTTTACATTTCATTAGAAGAATCATTGTTATTTTGGGAAGTAACTGGAAGATTTTCCCAAAATTCCATACGATTCGTGGGGAGAATCGTAATCAACTTTTCTCTTTCTCTTTCTTTCTCCCCTTCCTTGTACCCTTGAGGGCGTCGGATTTGGGTTGCTTATCCAGTCGTCCATTTTTTCCATTCTTTTCTATTTTCAGCTAGTTCCTTCATCTCCTTCACTGTTTTCCCTCTATCTTTTCCTATTTCTGCTATTTGTTGTATCCATTTCTTCCTAGGTCGTCCTCTTCTCCTTTTCTTATAGTGTTTTGTTTCCCATACTTTCCTAGTCAGTCTGTCTGGGCTCATTCTTGTCATGTGACCAAACCAGTTAAGTTGTTTTCTTTGTACCTTACTCGTTATTGACTCCAGTTCTACCATTTCCCTTATTGTTCTATTAGTTAGTCTATCCCACTTTGTTTTCCCAGCTATTCTTCGTAAGTGCTTCATTTCCATAGCTTCTATCTTCCCTGCGTGTTTCTTCTGTATCGTCCAATTTTCACATGCGTATAATAGTGTTGGGATAGTTATTACATTATGGATTCTTACTTTTGTTTCTTGTTTCAGTTCCTTCTTCGATAACAGTGGTCTTAATGCGTAGTAGAGTTTAGTTGACTTCCTCCCTCTGTTTGTTAATTCTGCGTCTATGTTGCCATCATTTGTTATTAGACTCCCTAAATATTCATAGGTTGTCACTTCCTCCAATGTTGTGCCCTTGCACTTTACTGTTGTTTTGTCTTCAATCAACTTTGAAACTAAATTATTTTTTCTTTCAAGGGATATTCCTCTAGGTAAGTCATGGCTCTGTGGCCTTGGAAGTTCTTCTTTGAAATATTTTGCGGACGGAGAATTTAATTCTATAGCTGCTCCTTCAAAACTCGTTTTGTATTGTAATGTTCTTTTACCTCTTTTGAACGAAACATAAACCATATTATTTAATTATGGTCTTGGCACAGTTCTGGTTAATTTATATTGAGAAGAAAAATCTTTAATATATAGGAAATTAGACATTTGCATTGATATGATGCTCACGCTTGAATTATTGCAGTTTTTACACATTCATAGAAATTATTAAAATGCCAAACTTCTCCTTTTTGTTTTAAAGATTTTTCCACCTGATGATGGTGAAATGAATATGCGGACATAAATGTGTGGCCGGTTTCAAAATATTTTATTTCTAAGTGCTCTAGGCTGACTTCAGTGCAATTTACTACATATACGAAAAAACTAAACAGGCACCAGTTTTTGTTCTGAGCAAAACCGTCGCGATTCGACTAAACATCTAGCTAAAAGGTTAAGGTTAGATGGTTTGAAAATGTCAGGATGTGCATCTTTGATCTACACTAACCATTCAAGATGTGGTTTTTGTTTACTTGGTTTTCCGCTGACCAAAAAAGGCGTATAATTTTGGTTCATAATTACGGCCATTTATTAGTACACTGCATTGTTTAAAGTTCCCGCCATTTGGCGCCATTTTCATGCCCAGTGCTAAGTGGAAATACATGGAGTGACCTATATTTCCAAGCGTGCTATATTTTGGAACCTTGAACTAATATTAGCGCTTTTCTTACTTGTGTCAACGCTATAATATAAATAATGCCTTGGTTTGATTTGACAGTACACTTTTGAGGGTGTCTTGTTTATTTATTGCACATAAGCATAAGGCATACGGCAAATTTCCTTAACAGAGCAATTAATTGACAAATTAATAAGTTCATTTAATTTTATATCTTCTTATTGCCAACTAAATTCACAATTCAAATGAGAAAAAATCTCATAGCCAGTGTGAAAAGAAATAAATTATTATCGCAATAAAACAAACATTTTATGTACTTACCAACACGTTGCAACAGAAGTATTAATAAATCACATATATTTACTAACCTTGATAAGATTATTATTATTATAAACTAATAACAATACACTTAAACCATAAACTGGTGCCAAACTGACAATAATAATGACATCATGGCATCATCAAAGACCAAAATGAACTAATCCAAACTGCAAGAATAATGGACTCGTCCACATAAACATGCTTCGATACAAAATTAAAACAACGTATCTATCAGATGCAATACTTGATACAAAGTTAAAAAGTCGTATCTGCACAGTTACGATATTTTAACTTAGTATTTGTAAGATACGGTATTTGAACTAAGGATATATTGCAGTTTTGCAGATACGGCATATAATTTAGTTACATTTAACGTATATACATTTCAGATACTTCAAATTGGGCTTAGTAGCATGATAGAAAACATTCCTTTACACCGTTATACATTAAAACCGAGAAATGTAAATTTTTGCACATACGACTTTTTGTCTTTGTAGGGCAGAATAGATTAGAGCGTGTATTTTACGAGTTAACATAGGAATTCTATTTGTCAAAAAGACAATTAAAAGTTATTCTAAAGTATACCCCAGAAGAAAAGATACAACACACAAGTTGTTCCTAGGTATCTGCTTTTTAGTTGCATACCTACATTCTAGTAACAAAATTAAAGTTTCTTATTAACTGCTATGTTAACCATTAAAATGAATTCACCATATGTATTGATCACTGCCTAATAGTTTTCATTGCATTTGCAGTTATAACATTTAGAATGAATGATTTAACTTCTGCAATGTTCACATTTTAACTTGGAAAATAAGTTAACTCATAAAATTTAAAATTACTTTTATTCAACCGAAAAAGCATGAATTTGAAATTATCGCAATTTTGTTGCAATTAACAACACTAAACAACAAAATGGACACGACAAAATTGGAATTAAGTGCTGGCCTAAAAGAAATTCAAGAATAAAATATTAAATTTAAAGAAACTATGAAGAAAGAAATTCAATTTGCAGAAATATATATGAAGCCAAGTTAATTACGTGTGGAATATATGGAGACCCAAAAGAGTATGAAAAGATTTTCCAAAAAAGTTAAAGAACTATGAGATCCCCAAGTAAAGCAAGCAGCAGGGAAGCTACCGCCCTAAATAAAGAAGAGTCTGAACAAGTCTAAGTGGAGGAGTAAGCAAAAGTTAAAGCAATGAAAGAAATTACAAATTTAGTGCTTGTAACAACAGAGCAGATAAAAGAGATTTTAAGGAACGTAAGAATGATATAATACATTAGAAGAGCAAATTAAATCACTAAGGGGAAAAATGAAAACAAAAGAAGTAACTTGAAGAGTAACAAGAGATAAAGAGACAATACCAACAATACACGAAAAACTTGAAAAACAAGAGAAAGAAAACAGAAAACAAAGGTAATTATCAAGGGGATTGAAATAAAAGGTAAGAATCTAAAATTAAGGGTACAGCAATTCGCAAATAAAAACATAGGGGTGCTACCTAAGATAAAAGTATTTAAGGTATGGAGAAACCTGAAGAAACAAGACGATACTAATGATGCTGGAAAGCTGACATTGGAAAACAAAATTAACGGGAAACAAAAACAAGCCGAAAGGTTCAAGAGTAAACAGGTAATACTAAAGACAAAGCCGAATGGATATTTGATGAAGAAAACAGCAAAGAACAAGATAGAAATGCAGAAAAAGACAGTAATAAAAAAACAAATGGAGAGGTAGAAGATAGAAAAATAAAATGTGAAGAATTAAGGTGGGGTCCTTGAAATATTAAGAATATAAATGGTAAAGTAATGAAATTAATTCAAGAAATGGGAAAATCTTCACAAAAACGAAAAAGAGACACAAATACAACATTAGAAAATGAATATAGACCAAGAGCCCATAACACCTAAATTACTAGTCATAGCGGCAAGCTCGGTAGGTAGTCAACCTTTTTATATTGTCCAAGTAAGTTGCAAAAATGTAAGTATGGCAGCTGAACTGTGGTTACAAATATTAATGGCGTTTTTGGAAAATCGTTAATAAATTTAAATATATTTTTTTAAAGCGGCAAGGCTAATTTTCGTTGCAATCGATAGAGAAGGTTCCTAAACCCAGATGGAAATTATGTGCCATACTGGTAATTTTTCTATTGCAAAAAAAATAATAGCGGCAAGCTTCAATTTTTGTTTACTACTTCATTTAAACACCAATTATCCGAAAATATAATTGCCATACCGCTTGGATGGTTATGTGGGTAGCCATACTGTTACAAACATGTACGATTTTATAAGCCATGCTGCTATCACTAATTTTCGCCAAAAATTTATACATGTTTGTACCAGTATGGCTACCCACATAACCATCCGAGCGGTATGGCAAATATATTTTCGGATAATTGGCGTTTAAATGAAGTAGTAAACAAAAATTGAAGCTTGCAGCTATTATTTAAATTTAAATTTATTAACGATTTTCCAAAGTCGCTGTTTAATTTTGAATTAAACTGATATAAATTTCGGTCAAAATTTACGAAATATCGTTCACAATTTAAAAGCCAGTTTTGCTTTCATAATCAGTCGGTTTAAAGACCGCTATCACAACAGTAAGCATATTATATTACGAAATGACCTAGAACTTCAAGTCCATAGCACAAACTCGCAGACAACGCGGAACTATAATTGCTTACTACTTATTTTGCAGTTTTAGAATCGTTCTAGTGAACTATACCTTTGCACTTTGAAATGTTTTTATTTAGTATCTAAGCAGTTATTTTGTATAAATAGACCGTTTATTTTTGTAATAAAACAATCGACATTTACTGTTTGATTCAATTACATCGATACTACCTTTCTAAGCCTAAAAATTTGAAGTGTGAGGCTGCACTTCGAGTAATTATCTAATTATCATCCCTTTAAGTGCCATTGACTACATTGGCTTAACACGTGAATGCAGTTCCATTCATGTGCTTAAAAATTAGGGATAAAGAACCAGTGCAACCAACAGAAACCTGATCCAGCCTCCAGGCATTTCTGTTCAGTCGCCGTTAATATTTTTAACCGCAGTTCGGCTGCCATACTTGTGTTTTTGACACCTACTTGGGCAATATAAAAAGGTTTACTACCTACCAAGCTTGCCGCTATGACTAATAATTCAGGCGTTATGGGCTCTTGGTCTAATATACTACTTGGTGTTAAGGTTAAAAAATTATAAGATCAATGGTAGAAGTAGCAATAATAATATATGAAAATAAAATAAATATGATATTTGGAGTAAAAATGATAAACAAAAGATTAAAGATTACTAAAATCTGAAATACATCTAAATGAAGAGAAATGCCATTTTAAAGTCATCTATGCACCAAATGATAACTCACAGAAAAAAGCAAATTAGAATACTTCAAAGAATTACAACAAGAGATAGATATGATACAAAATCATAATTTAATAATTATAATGGGAGAGTGCAAAACAACAAGGGATTAGAAAGATGGCTAGGGGAGAAGCTGAAAAAACAAGAAACGAAAATAGCAGAATGATAATAATTAGACCTATATACACAAATATACCAGAGAAACCGTGTCAGGAAACAAAGGATGCTAAAGTAGAAAAAAGGCCAGAAATATGAGGTTGGAGAAGAGAGTCTTGAACGAAACAATAAAAATATACAAACTAAAAGACAATATAAACAGAGAAAGATAGCATCAAGTCCTCAAAAAGTACCAAAACTCAGGAAACCCAAGCATGAAAGTGAAAGAAAAATGGGAATCTTTTAAATTAGTAGTAATTAAAGCCACCAGAGAAAGTTATGGGAGAACTAGAATATGGAATAAAGGAAATTAGAATGTCAAAGAGAAAAAAAATATGTTAAAAAAATACCTACGCTTAAAAAAACAAGATTATAAAATATACAAACAACAGAAGAAACAAAAATAATAGAGAGGTGGAAGGACTATTTTAAAGGTATATTGGACGAAGAACAGCAAACCACGGAACCAAGAGATAATGATGAAGCTGATCTCTCTCAAATAGGACAGGAAAATACAGAATCATCAGAGATTTCCAAGAAAGAGCTATAATATGTCGTATAAAAATTGGGAAAACACCAAGGCACGGCAAAAGCTGAAGAAATGATAAAATATATAAAACGTTTTGATAATACGTGGGTGGGCTGAAAAGTAATGAACACATGCTTGTAGAACGCGAACGCAATGACCTACGGAGACGCACATTAATTGTATTCGTAAACTACATCCTTCCTTTATGCGCATGCTAAGTTTGAAGGAGTTTCGTTAACCAGTTTGTTTTTTAGTAGCGGAAGTATGGAGACGTGTTCTCGTGGTATGTCAACTCGACTTTAACAGCACGCGGTTAAGGAATTTTTAACTGTTGAAAACGTAATTCCTACTGAGATTCTTCGCTGTTTAAAGGCCGTTTATGGTAATGATAACCGTAATTGATGAAAAAAAATGCAGCGGACGTCCGATCACTGCCACAGACGATGAACATCGCAAACGCGTCAACAGTTTGATCCAAAATAACTGGCGGTTTGCAATACGCTTTTGAGTGATTCTCCGGCCTTTTTGCACGAAAACGAAACAAAAAGAGTCACTTTAGTATACAACAGAAAAATCTGCTTTTAAATGTATATACAGCGGAAAGGGGGAAAAATAATGCAGATGTTGTTCGTGATATTGTTAATAAAGTTGCCAATACAACTGGGAGCCCATTCGTCGTGTGGGGCTGACACTGCCCTGTTCAATGCAGTGATCACATGAGCAGCGTGTGCAATTATTTACACATGCTCTATCTTGGAAATGAATGCACTTTATACTTACATTTTTAGAAAACTTACCAACAATCATTACGTTTTCTGGCTTGAACGTGGGGTTCATCAATCCCATTTTTACCATAAAAACAGAATCTTCAACAATCTTCTTGAAATTGCCGAAATCTTCAAATGCATCATTAGTGGAGCTCTTATCTACGCTCTGCGGTTGTGCGATCACTAACTCCGAATCCGCCACAGTAAACTTACAGTTCCTCACAAAATCAGAGTCTATTAAACAGAACGTTGCGTCAGGCGGTGAAAATTTCAGCGCAAAAGTGAATTCCGGTTTTCTTAAAACAACATCCGCGTTTAGTAGCACCTTTTTGTCCACGCAATTTTCGTTTATAAACGATTTAAAATTGTCTATGGCACTTTCGGCGCAGTCCTTTGTGGTGCTGATTTCGATACCACTCACGCTAGACACACTGCTTATAAAGTTATCCAAGTAAGCTTTCGAACCAACGTTCAATTCAAAGTGCCTGAAAATGCAATCGTGCAAGTATAAGATTGGAAAGCTTGAATCTAAACCTTCACAGCTTTTATTTTCTAAAATACAAAGGCGCACGACAATTTGTTTAAAAGTCATGTTACTTTCCTCTACGAAAAGATTATTTACAACTGGAGGAATTATAACTTTCAAATTAGCTATACTAAGAGATGAATCACGTTGCACAGAGAAGTTCTTTGGCAAGTGTTCTCGGTGCACCAAGACATCAAAATCTTGAACTCTCAAACTTTCAGAACAATTTAATAAGTCATCTGCCGAGTGCAAAATGAAGATTAAAGGAGGATGAGCGTCTGTAAATTTACGAGCTATATCTTGAGACACGACGTCATTAACCGGGGCACTTTTGCTAAAGTAGCTGAAGAGCTTGTGGAAGCCCCATCCAGGAGGGTCCCCAGAATGGTCTGCAGCTTCTGCAACAGTTTGAGACTTTGGCTGGGCTATGTAAACTTCTGTTAGGTTGTCCAGGCGGCCTGGCGTGACGGGCTCAGCAACATCTACAAAGTGTGGGATAGTCTCAGGCAATTTTAAGCAGCAGAGACACTTACCTACGTTTACAGCTACATGTAGAGAGTTCGTAACCCAGATAACGAATTTTTGGTTTTCATGCACGACTCGTATTTGGTTCAACAGTGTGGATTCTAGGCTTTCCGCCATCAGTTCCTGGGAAAAATAATTACTTAAATAGAAATTGATGCAACTAGTTATAGTAAGAGTCATTCAACTTGAGCGACAAGCAAGAAAGCATACGCATCAACAATGATCGAAAAAGAAAAGTCTGTCAACGGAGGCGCACAGACGAAATAAGCAAAGCTCCATAATCACCATAACCTTCTTTGTTATAAAATAAAACTATTCTATTAGAATTTAAACATCATTTAGTTTTGTATCGAACACCTAACCAGGCTCAGATATGGAGCTGGCAGTTTATTTACAGTTTGTCCATAATTAAACTCTACATTAAACCATAATACAGAGTCAGACCATTACCTGGTAAAAGCAATATTGGAGCAAAAGATGCAGATAGATAAGAGAAAGAATGACATAAAATTGGGCAACAGAAAAACTGAGCAATGAAACTGACAAGAAATATAAAGAAAAAACGAATTGGATGATTTTCAAAGATATTGGCTGCAAATGAATTGAGAAAAAGTTGCAAGAGAACTATGTCTTAATAGAAGAGGGGTCAAATGGTTAACAAGAGAAAAAGTCTCAGAAACAAAATTCATATGCTAGAAGACATACTTGAAAAGCAAGAGAAAAAGAAAAAATCTGGTGTGATACACTCACACAACTTCCTTTTACAGTGATTTTATAATTAGCCAAAAATTTGATTTTAAATTTTTAAGCATTTGTCAAAAATTTTCAAAAATTACAAATTCTACAAAAACGGTACAAAATAGAGAGTTCGTTGAAGAGACAAATTTTTTCTAGAATTGTAAGCTAAATTCAAAAATGTAATAATATACCGGGTGTTGTATTTAAAATAGAAGTTAATAAAAAAAAAATAGAAAAAAAACAAAAGAAACCCACTTTAGAGGTACCTATTCAACTGGAAAATCCCCTATCTCACAACAATACACATTAAAAATGTTATAAAAATGTAAAGTTTGAAAAAAATCGTTAAGAGCCGTTTTCAAAAAAAACTGAAAAATCACAAGAGTAAACACCTACTTCCGGTTATTCGATTTTCTTCAAAAGCTTGCTGCCGCATCTACATAGTACACAAAACTTATATATGAAGTTTCAATGCCATACCTCTTTCCGTTTTTGAGATATTGT
This sequence comes from Agriotes lineatus, assembly GCA_940337035.1. Lineage (NCBI taxonomy): Eukaryota > Metazoa > Arthropoda > Insecta > Coleoptera > Elateridae > Agriotes > Agriotes lineatus. The sequence continues at coordinate 57,216 of CALNHX010007326.1, forward strand.
GTTCACAGACAGACACACACACAGACACACAGACAAACCAATGAAAAAAAATATGTTTTTTGGGTTCAGGGGACTCCAAAACGTGAAGATCTGTTGAAAACTCAATTTCGAATTTTTGGGGTGAATCCAATACTTCCTTTATCGTAAAAAGAAGTAAAAATACACAATAATTAAAAAAATAAGTACTGAAAATCAAGAAAATATTAAGAAAAAAGTCGAAAAGTTCTTGCAACGAAAGATTGATGTTAATAGTACAATAGTTAAAACATATAAAATGGGGAGACATGAAAGAAAAAATCTGGTGTGATACACTCACACAACTTCCTTTTACAATGTTCTTATAATTAGTCAAAAATTTCATTTTTAATTTTTAGCCATTTGTCAAAAATTTTCAAAAATTACAAATACTACAAAAACGGTACAAAATAGAGCGTTAGTTGAAGAGACAAATTTTCTCTTTGTAAAAGGAAGTAAAAAGTTATAGTAACAGAGAGTTAGCTTTGAGGATAAAATCAATAGAGAAAAATAAGTTAGGAAATAAAAATATATATGTTACAGACAACTTATATTTTATAGAATGACTAAGCATTTTATGTAATTTCCTAAATTGCCTACAATACCAGTCCGTTTGTTTAATGTTTGTCACTTATAATTACACGAGAGCTTTTTTTTGTCGAAGTAAACTTGACATTTTAATGAGAATTTCTTTGCTTGGCAATTTAATGAAAAAAACTGCCTCTGAAAAAATTACGAGTCCTTCAGACTCTGGCAGTTTTTTGAGTTGAATTGCCTAAAAGCAAGGAAACTCGAATTATAAATGTTAAGTTTACTTCGATAAAAAAAAATCTTCAGTGTAATTCGGTACGACAATTTAATGAATACATATTTAATTTACATATTAGGTAATTTAGAAGTCACTAAATTAACAAAAAAAGCCGAAAATTATTTTATTTATTTTAACAGAAAGTACAGTTGTTAAAAACACAATTGTTATATACAAATTGATTTTCAGAACCTTCTTGTTTTTTGCTTATAGCACAGGCCTGCAAATTGAAATTTTTTGATTTTTTTTTCACCGTAATGGGTGAATCGTATGTATTTTGGTGCGCTGAGTCCAAATATGACCTCAGTTTTTCTCCAGCACGTAGGGATTTTCCGCATAATGAAAAAAAAAGTTATGCAAAACCCGCAGTACATAGAGGTAAAAATGCATTTTGAAATAAAAAAAATATATATTACTAGTGGTTTATTTACATTTTTAAATACAATTTGATAAAAATAATATGTAGTATATACAATAAGGATTTATAATTCTTTATAATATCTACATCTTTTTCCCACAAAACTCCGTTTTGAGCTTTTCCGTTTGTGTGGGATGTCTGGAAGTTCTCTATGAAGCATCCAACAGTAGTCTCCCACCATATTCATATCCCATCGTCCTTGGTACCTCCGTTCCATTTCTTTGATGTCTTGGTGGAACCTCTCGCCCTGCTCTTCACTTACGGCACCAAGGTTTTCTGGGAAATAACTCAAATGGGAGTTCAAAAAGTGAATTTTCAAGCTCATGGAGCACCCCAAGGTTTTAAAACATTTCAACATTTTATTTACAATTTCTTCATAATGCGGGTCCTTATTGTTCCCCTAAAACTTAGTCACAACTTCTTTAAATGATATCCACGCCTCTTTCTCAGCTTTTTTCATCACCTTTTCAAACCGATTGTCTTTCATTAGTTTCCGAACGTCCGAGCCAACAAAAACACCCTCCTTTAACTTTGCCTCAGACAGTCCCGGGAATTTCTTTTCAAGGTATTTGAACGTTTCGCCATCTTTTGGCAATGCCTTGACAAACTGCTTCATCAGTCCAAGCTTGATGTGAAGTGGGGGTAAAAGCACTTTTTTGGGATCAACCAAAGACTCAAAGTGAACATTTTTTTCTCCAACCTTCAAAGTTCTCGTTGGCTACACTTTTTGGCTCCAGTGCTGTGCTTTTGCCCGGCTATCCCACTCACATAGGAAACAGGGGAATTTCGTATAGCCACCTTGTTGTCCAAGCACCATAGAGATGACTTTGAGATTACCACAGATAGGCCATCCAAACTCCTTATATTTCAATTTATCAAGGATAAAAGCCATGTTGTCATACTTTTCTTTTAGATGCACAGAGTGCCCCACGGGTACAGAAGCGTATTTATTGCCGTTGTGTAGCAAAACTGATTTTAAACTTCTTTTTGACGAGTCAATAAAAAGCCTCCATTCATCTGACACATGTTGAATGTTAAACATTGACATCAACTTGGGAACATCAGAACAATATACAAGTTCGCCATCTTGAGAAAAATTTGACTCAAATTGTTTTTCTCTGCTTCTGTACCAAGAGAATGAAGTTCCAGATCTCAACAAGTTCTTTTCTTGAAGTCTAGAGCCCAGTAATTCAGCAGACTCTTTAGAAAGCCCTAAATCACGAACGAGGTCGTTTAATTCTTCTTGTGAAAACTGTTGGGGTCCACAGTCTTCGACTTGAAACTCATCATCCAACTGCTCTGACTCGCTCTCTGATGACTCTGGCAAATCGTCAAAATTGTGTGGGGGCACTGGTACTGGAATACCGGGTCCATGAGGCACAGGCCGAAGTGTAGATTGCATGTTTGGGTAACATATATCTTTTTTATTTTTGGCATTGTACCCTTGTATGTTGCAAGAACAAAAGTAGCAGTCATCGCTGTGGTTTCTCGGCTCTCTCCAAATCATAGGCACCCCAAAACGAAAAGATTTCACCTTTCCTTTAAACCACATGCGAAGTCCTTCAACACAGCCTGAACACACTCCATGAGGGGCCCAAGATTTTTCTTGATCTCCGATCTTCACACCCAAATAGACAAAGTACACTTTTTTAATAAACTCCGTAATACTTCGAGATTGTTTTTTTAATACAAGTTCGCCACAAATGTACCAGAAACTATCAGGATTATTAACACAAGCTCTTGAAGACATTTTGAAAGACACTTTAAGAATATTTAAATGGAAATGAACAAATCGAAGGACTACGAGGGGTATATATAGGGCAATGGGAAAATCCAGGTTTCATTTGTCAATAATGTTCACCACAATTACGCTAATTACCAGAAAGAATTTCTCCTATTTATTTATGTACTTATATATAATCCGAGCCTTATATACCCGAAGGTGTAGGCAATATGTACTTTTAATAGCAAAAACATTTATTACAGTAACATTGGAATCTGAAAACACCGAAGAAAAGCGATAAACCTTAATTGCATACTATTAAGGTAATGGGTTTCCATGATTCATACGCTGACTAATACTGTTAAATATACTAATTTTTATCATATTTCATAGTTTCTAATATAAAACTATGAAGCCGAATAGGAAAAACAACTTTTTTCGGCATATTCAGAAGTAATACTATAAGTACTTCGATATTATCGGGTTATATGTCGATAACTTGTTGCACAATAATAAAAGAGTGTCAGTTTGACAGGTTAAATAGTCCGACCGCGTCAGCGGGAGGATTATTCTGTCAAACTGACACGATTTGTTATTGTGCAGGAAGTTTGAGAAGTATAACCTGTTCGAAGTACGCATTGTATTCGATTTGATTATTTTGTGAGTAAATTTTAATATTAGGAACAAATAAATATTTTATTGGCAACTCGATTTGTTTGAATTAACCTAGCTGAAAGTCATCTCCATGAAAATAACATCAAGTAGACAAAAGTTATGTATTGCGTTGCCTAGTGAAGTTACTATAGTATAATCGATTTTGTATAATCGAAATTATACAAGATAACTTAACTAAATCCAGCCTTTTGATTGGTTGAACTCTCTAAGAATAAAATAATCAGAAGTAATACTATAAGTACTTCGATATTATCGGGTTATATGTCGATAACTTGTTGCACAATAATAAAAGAGTGTCAGTTTGACAGGTTAAATAGTCCGACCGCGTCAGCGGGAGGATTATTCTGTCAAACTGACACGATTTGTTATTGTGCAGGAAGTTTGAGACGTATAACCTGTACGAAGTACGCATTGTATTCGATTTGATTATTTTGTGAGTAAATTTTAATACTAGGAACAAATAAATATTTTATTGGCAGCTCGATTTGTTTGTTTGAATTAACCTAGCTGAAAGTCATCTCCATGAAAATAACATCAAGTTGACAAAAGTTATGTATTGCGTTGCCTAGTGAAGTTACTATAGTATAATCGATTTTGTATAATCGAAATTATACAAGATAACTTAACTAAATCCAGCCTTTTGATTGGTTGAAATCTCTACGAATAAAATAATCAGAAGTAATACTATAAGTACTTCGATATTATCGGGTTATATGTCGATAACTTGTTGCACAATAATAAAAGAGTGTCAGTTTGACAGGTTAAATAGTCCGACCGCGTCAGCGGGAGGATTATTCTGTCAAACTGACACGATTTGTTATTGTGCAGGAAGTTTGAGACGTATAACCTGTTCGAAGTACGCATTGTATTCGATTTGATTATTTTGTGAGTAAATTTTAATACTAGGAACAAATAAATATTTTATTGGCAGCTCGATTTGTTTGTTTGAATTAACCTAGCTGAAAGTCATCTCCATGAAAATAACATCAAGTTGACAAAAGTTATGTATTGCGTTGCCTAGTGAAGTTACTATAGTATAATCGATTTTGTATAATCGAAATTATACAAGATAACTTAACTAAATCCAGCCTTTTGATTGGTTGAAATCTCTACGAATAAAATAATCAGAAGTAATACTATAAGTACTTCGATATTATCGGGTTATATGTCGATAACTTGTTGCACAATAATAAAAGAGTGTCAGTTTGACAGGTTAAATAGTCCGACCGCGTCAGCGGGAGGATTATTCTGTCAAACTGACACGATTTGTTATTGTGCAGGAAGTTTGAGACGTATAACCTGTTCGAAGTACGCATTGTATTCGATTTGATTATTTTGTGAGTAAATTTTAATACTAGGAACAAATAAATATTTTATTGGCAGCTCGATTTGTTTGTTTGAATTAACCTAGCTGAAAGTCATCTCCATGAAAATAACATCAAGTTGACAAAAGTTATGTATTGCGTTGCCTAGTGAAGTTACTATAGTATAATCGATTTTGTATAATCGAAATTATACAAGATAACTTAACTAAATCCAGCCTTTTGATTGGTTGAAATCTCTACGAATAAAATAATCAGAAGTAATACTATAAGTACTTCGATATTATCGGGTTATATGTCGATAACTTGTTGCACAATAATAAAAGAGTGTCAGTTTGACAGGTTAAATAGTCCGACCGCGTCAGCGGGAGGATTATTCTGTCAAACTGACACGATTTGTTATTGTGCAGGAAGTTTGAGACGTATAACCTGTTCGAAGTACGCATTGTATTCGATTTGATTATTTTGTGAGTAAATTTTAATACTAGGAACAAATAAATATTTTATTGGCAGCTCGATTTGTTTGTTTGAATTAACCTAGCTGAAAGTCATCTCCATGAAAATAACATCAAGTTGACAAAAGTTATGTATTGCGTTGCCTAGTGAAGTTACTATAGTATAATCGATTTTGTATAATCGAAATTATACAAGATAACTTAACTAAATCCAGCCTTTTGATTGGTTGAAATCTCTACGAATAAAATAATCAGAAGTAATACTATAAGTACTTCGATATTATCGGGTTATATGTCGATAACTTGTTGCACAATAATAAAAGAGTGTCAGTTTGACAGGTTAAATAGTCCGACCGCGTCAGCGGGAGGATTATTCTGTCAAACTGACACGATTTGTTATTGTGCAGGAAGTTTGAGACGTATAACCTGTTCGAAGTACGCATTGTATTCGATTTGATTATTTTGTGAGTAAATTTTAATACTAGGAACAAATAAATATTTTATTGGCAGCTCGATTTGTTTGTTTGAATTAACCTAGCTGAAAGTCATCTCCATGAAAATAACATCAAGTTGACAAAAGTTATGTATTGCGTTGCCTAGTGAAGTTACTATAGTATAATCGATTTTGTATAATCGAAATTATACAAGATAACTTAACTAAATCCAGCCTTTTGATTGGTTGAAATCTCTACGAATAAAATAATCAGAAGTAATACTATAAGTACTTCGATATTATCGGGTTATATGTCGATAACTTGTTGCACAATAATAAAAGAGTGTCAGTTTGACAGGTTAAATAGTCCGACCGCGTCAGCGGGAGGATTATTCTGTCAAACTGACACGATTTGTTATTGTGCAGGAAGTTTGAGACGTATAACCTGTTCGAAGTACGCATTGTATTCGATTTGATTATTTTGTGAGTAAATTTTAATACTAGGAACAAATAAATATTTTATTGGCAGCTCGATTTGTTTGTTTGTATGAACCTAGCTGAAAGTCATCTCCATGAAAACAACATCAAGTTGACAAAAGTTATGTATTGCGTTGCCTAGTGAAGTTACTATAGTATAATCGATTTTGTATAATCGAAATTATACAAGATAACTTAACTAAATCCAGCCTTTTGATTGGTTGAAATCTCTACGAATAAAATAATCAGAAGTAATACTATAAGTACTTCGATATTATCGGGTTATATGTCGATAACTTGTTGCACAATAATAAAAGAGTGTCAGTTTGACAGGTTAAATAGTCCGACCGCGTCAGCGGGAGGATTATTCTGTCAAACTGACACGATTTGTTATTGTGCAGGAAGTTTGAGACGTATAACCTGTTCGAAGTACGCATTGTATTCGATTTGATTATTTTGTGAGTAAATTTTAATACTAGGAACAAATAAATATTTTATTGGCAGCTCGATTTGTTTGTTTGAATTAACCTAGCTGAAAGTCATCTCCATGAAAATAACATCAAGTTGACAAAAGTTATGTATTGCGTTGCCTAGTGAAGTTACTATAGTATAATCGATTTTGTATAATCGAAATTATACAAGATAACTTAACTAAATCCAGCCTTTTGATTGGTTGAAATCTCTACGAATAAAATAATCAGAAGTAATACTATAAGTACTTCGATATTATCGGGTTATATGTCGATAACTTGTTGCACAATAATAAAAGAGTGTCAGTTTGACAGGTTAAATAGTCCGACCGCGTCAGCGGGAGGATTATTCTGTCAAACTGACACGATTTGTTATTGTGCAGGAAGTTTGAGACGTATAACCTGTTCGAAGTACGCATTGTATTCGATTTGATTATTTTGTGAGTAAATTTTAATACTAGGAACAAATAAATATTTTATTGGCAGCTCGATTTGTTTGTTTGTATGAACCTAGCTGAAAGTCATCTCCATGAAAACAACATCAAGTTGACAAAAGTTATGTATTGCGTTGCCTAGTGAAGTTACTATAGTATAATCGATTTTGTATAATCGAAATTATACAAGATAACTTAACTAAATCCAGCCTTTTGATTGGTTGAAATCTCTACGAATAAAATAATCAGAAGTAATACTATAAGTACTTCGATATTATCGGGTTATATGTCGATAACTTGTTGCACAATAATAAAAGAGTGTCAGTTTGACAGGTTAAATAGTCCGACCGCGTCAGCGGGAGGATTATTCTGTCAAACTGACACGATTTGTTATTGTGCAGGAAGTTTGAGACGTATAACCTGTTCGAAGTACGCATTGTATTCGATTTGATTATTTTGTGAGTAAATTTTAATACTAGGAACAAATAAATATTTTATTGGCAGCTCGATTTGTTTGTTTGTATGAACCTAGCTGAAAGTCATCTCCATGAAAACAACATCAAGTTGACAAAAGTTATGTATTGCGTTGCCTAGTGAAGTTACTATAGTATAATCGATTTTGTATAATCGAAATTATACAAGATAACTTAACTAAATCCAGCCTTCTGATTGGTTGAAATCTCTACGAAAAAAATAATCATAAATATACGCCTTAAGGTAGGCAATCCCGCAGAAAAATGCATTTTGCGGAAAATGCTTACGTGCTGGGAAAAAACTGAGGGCATTTCCGAACTCAGCGCACCAAAATACATAAGAATCACCCATTATTTTAAAGAAAAAAATTTGGTTGCAGACCTGTGTAGTTTGCTGCATGCTTGTATTTTCAGTAATAGTTGTAGTGGTAGTACGAATGGAATTTATGATTTTAGTATGGTGTTCTTGATTTAACCGAAGCTACGGCTTTAATGACGACGGATTGCTATGTTCTATAATTTTCACTAATTTTTGTTCACCAATACCACTCCTGGACAATTCAGTTACGGCAGCAGCTCGATTGGAATGGTTCGTAATTTTTACTCGTTTGACATCAAGTCCAATATTTTTTGCCAAAGATTTGGTCCATTTGGATAGTTCGTTTATTCCAATAGGAGAATTTTTATACCATCCTTTCGAATTCGTTTTTTGCCAGAAAGGATTTGGCGTTAAAAAAAACTTTTCACATGTGATATGGTTTTCACGTTTTTTTATAATTTGTTTGAACAATCTTACTACACATATATTGTCTTTGGTGTTTGCAACCAGCCATTTACTGTCGGCCAATCTTTGATTTCCCCCTTGCGCTGTTTTTGAAAATACTGGATTATATTCAATCCTTCCGGTTTCTTGTCCACTGTTGTCTGTCTCTATTTTAAAATGGAATATCTTACAGTTTGCTGCTTCTCCACCTCTCCCGGCTAATTCAATGCCGGCAATGTGGTAAAATTTTCTTTGGAGCCCTGTAGGATTTTCTTCATTCCAAGACAATGCCATTTCAAAGATTTCTTGTTTTGTGAGAGCTTTAGAACTCACTTTTCTTTTTTTCTGGAATTGCTTGTAAAATTTTGCGTTTCGTGTCATGTGCGTTTCTTGCTTTCTTAAATTGTATGTCGCTGAACGGATTAAAAACCCGTTTATAATCATTAAAGTACTTATCTTGTAACATTTTTGCTGTAGTGTTCCAAATCGTCTTAACTGCGCTCTCTTTGTAATTGTTACCATTATTCTTCTTCATGTTAAACGCCCAGTCATATAAAATGGAAGCTAACTCTTCAATGGACGTTTCTTTCACGATTTCGTATTTTCCTTCCATACAAAACAGCGTAAATTGCCGCCAAATTGATGTAGTTGAATTCACAGTATTCTGCGGCGCATGGTTGTGGATTTACGCACTGAATAGTGTTCTGACAATTCTTGCAAAAAAGTTGTTTACGATTTGATTGTCATGTTGTGGTAACGTTGTTCCTTAGCAACTCATCTAGGCTTACTAGAATTACACCATTTTAGAAGTTAGGTTCCGTTTTGTCGCTGGAAAAGTTAGGGCCAATTTTTGCCGCTGTCATAGTGACAAAAAAACCGCGGCTTATGGGATTTTTAGTGTATGTATTAAATTGTCGATATTATGTAGAATGCTTAGGCATTTTATACAACGACTAGGGTGACCACCTGTCAGGGTTTCACCCGGAGTCTCAGGGTTTCAACACCAAATCTCCGGACTCCGGGTTTTGTTATCATTTCTCTGGGTTACGCTGATTTTGTAATAATGTCTAACATTAATATCAATGTAAGTAGTTATATTAATAAAAATAAAATCGCCACAAAAAAATCTGGCGCGGAGCCCGAGGGTATACTATTGTAATGCTTTACTACTAACAAGAGATCAATAAAAAAACCAATTAGGGTAGGCTGTGATATGTGTTATACGTTTGGCAGTACTGAAGTGTATTGTCACTCGATGTCAAATTCGAGATTTGCAGGTTAAGTTTTACGTTAGTCTGTGTCAAATAACAAACAAAACCTAACCTACTAATATCGAATTTGACATATACTGACAATACACTTCAGTACTGCCAAACGTATAACACATATCACAGCCTACCCTAATTGGTTTTTTTATTGATCTCTTGTTATATTAACTTTATACATACCATAAATAAATAAAATTGATCCACTACATCAAGCTTCGTTTGAATTTTATTGCCTCTCTCTAGCTAATTAAAAATATGATTATTTAATTATGCTTCACTGTAATAAAGGTATGTTGCTCTTTCTATATTCTATCCATTTGCAACTTATTAAAGCTTTTGCGCCGGCTAGCAATTTGAAACTCTTATCTGCAGGGTTGGATTCTTACACTGTTGATGAATTTAACCATTGTATGGCAAACTCTCGATTCTGACGCATGACATATAACCATAAAATATTTAACCCCAAACAAAGCTGTTCGAAACATAGAAAATTCATCCTTACGTTGACAAAAAATTAACCAACAATCAATCACTTCACCTCAGGTAAATTACAACAATGCTTTTATAATAATCAAGTTTGGCTAACCTAGAATTGGTTTTTCAAGTGGAAAAGAGCGTCAACTCGCATTTGTTCTTGCTTTAGTGAACGCTGATCTCGTTTCCGGTTTGCGCAAAGAACGAACAGCTTGTATTTGCTTCCTGAAAAGCTCTCTGCTGCTGCTACCTGCTTATAGACCACGAATAAGACCTCCTCTAGGTGCTGCCCTTTGCTGTCTGCTTCCCGCAGCTCCCAATCTTGAAGAATCTCAGCTATAAAAGACTAACTCGCACATGCTATGATTGGAAAGGACGAAAAGCTCGTATCTGCTTCCTGGCAATATTTCAGCTACTGCTACCTGCTTCTGGATCACGAATAGAGTCTCTTCTAGGTGCTGCACTTTGCTTTCTGCTTCTAGCAGCTTCAAAACTTGTAGAATCTCAGCTCCGAAAATGATATCGCAGAAACTTCAGGTCCAATATATTCTGGAACTGCACTCCGGAACACTGCCAATTTAACCACAGCTGGCTTCCGCACACAGGCAAATAAATAAAACGCACAACTGGGCATAAAATATTTACTCTTATCAACAAAATTTATCAAAATCGGAAAGCAAAACAACACACAAACTTTCGGCTTGGCTTCCCCAACATAAAAAATACAAGCGACTCCCTAGGTTACCATAGCAACATGATTTACAGTTGTTTATCTGTAAGTGTACATTCTCTGATCTTAATTTTTAATTGTATTTGTAAATGTCATTCAGGAAACTATAACCTCACAGTTGGTCGTACTTTTCACTTCTATTTAATAAACACTAATTAATACACCACCAGCAATTTCTTGTAATCTTCAGTAATTCTCAGGCTGCTTCTTAAATGCTTTTTGCCTAATCTGTACCTTCATGCACTGTTTTATAATCCCTTTAGCTGCGTCATCGATTGTTGGCACTTCAATATGAATGGAAACCGTCTGTGTTGATGTTTTGTTTTGAATACATAGTAGAAACAATGCGTGTTCAGTACGACGTATGATATGGACAAGTATTTCAGTTACACCTTGCATTATATAGGCTAACCATTAATAGAAATGAATAAAAACATGGTTTTTATTATTTGCTTTCTTTTTGTTTTCTATAAATATTCTGCATTTATCATTGCAGGAAACCCTTTTTTAGTTATAAAGGATCTCAGGGTTTGTATAAATTGAAAAGTGGTCACCCTAACAACGACGCGCGCCACGATGGCTTTAGATAGTGAAGGTGCATGTGACGCGTGCTCCTAAGTTATCGTCTAAAAATAAGTGAAATCATTTAAAATTTATCCAGAAATCGGTGTCAAAACGAACTTCTAATATCAAGCTCTAAATATAATATAAAAAAGGGTTCTCTTTGCACACAATTAATGGTAAATTTAATTTAATTTGTAAAGTGTGATAACGAAGATAACAGTGCGCTAAATCGACGTTTATCAACGATACATCGAATTTTAGTTACATCGAAAATCAGGTATGTAAACAATAAACAAACTTTTTAACCTCACTTTTAAAATTAATAAATAGCGTAATATTCTGGTTAATGTGAAATAATTATTTGAAATTAATTGAAACAAGATGGAAAGCGACTGTAAAATTTGTAAAAATGATGTTAAATCAGGTGAACAGTACTACAATTGTAATTTTTGTTTAGATAAATTTCATGCAAAGTGCATAAATCTGTCGGCTACCGAGGAAAGGGCTATGCCTATAAAAAGTCGTATTCTAATGTTCGTTTGTGATAGTTGCAAGGCTGTTATTAAGAAAATTGCATCTATGTTGAAAGCATTTGATGAAATGGAAAAAAAATATGAACGAAATTAAGACGTATATGGTTAAAGCGGCAACAAAAAGTGAAAAGTATAATAAAAATTTTGTTAAGTCAGTAGAGGAAGTAAATGGACATATATTTATATATATATATATATATATTTATTTAATTTGTTTATGCATACAAATGTTTAAGTTGCTGACTTGCTTATTTTGACAATTTACTTCTTAACTAAATATCTCAATATATAATGTAAACACTTTCCACATTTATTTTCCCGCCCTTTCTATTGGTTTTCCCTTTTTTCCAAAACTTTCTTCATCCATTCCAGTCCAGCACCGTCTTCTCCTAGTATCCTATATACGCCCAATGGGTTATTTCCCATGCCCTCGCAGTTGTAAATTAAGTGTATAATAGTTTCCTCGCTTCTATGACATATTCTACATTTCTTTTCTTCTCTCTGTAGCCATTTTATTTTACTTAACTCTTCATTTCCACATCTGAATCTTGCTATTATACTCTGTGAGTTTTTGTTTCCTTTTCTAATCAGGTATTCGGGTAATCTGTTATATTGCACTATGTTTCGATATATTTCATATTTATTTAAGCTGTTGTATCTTTTCTGTTGTTCAACCTCTATCCTTCTTCCTCCTACCTCTTTGGTTAGTTTAGTCCTCTTTCTTACTTCTTCCAGTGATAGTCCTGCTTCTTCATAGTAATTCTTTCTCTGTAGCCCATATCTTGTGTAGTCTCCTCTGCTTTCTTCGTTTGATAATTCTCTTTGCACCTCTATCGCATATTCTCCTTTTGGTCCAGTCCTTATTCGTTCTTCATATCTTACCGCCCTTCTTCCTGCGTCTACTTCTAAGCTGTTTCTGTTCGTTTCTGCCAACACTATGTTTGTAGGGGTTGTCTTCTTTAGCCCTAATGTCCATTTTATGTATTTAAGCATCACTCCGTCCAATTGCGTCGTTAGAGTCCAGCCCCACACTTCTGCTGCGTACAGTAGCATGCTGCGTATTATTGCATCGAAGATTAACATTTTTGCTTGGAAGTTATCGGGGAATTTTCTTCTTCCTATGCCCCAAAGTTGTGCCAGTGCCATTGTTGCTTTTTTCTTCTCGTAATTTATGTGTGTCCTAGTACTATTATTTTCGTGTAGGTAGTAACCTAGGTATTTAAACACTGTCACTCTTTCTATCCTCTCATTTCCCCACTTCCATCTTTCTTCTTTCCTCCTTCCCCTGCTTCTCCTGAATTCCATTATTTTTTATTTTTCTGTGTTTAGTATCAAATCTTTCTTCTTTAGGTATGCTTGTAAATTCTCCATCATGCATCGCATTTCTCCAGGTGTTGTAGCTATCATCGCTATATCATCAGCGTACGCCAGTGTTCTTATTTTTGTTTTTCCTATTACTATGCCTCCTATTATTTCCTTAGCCAAGTGTTCATCTATATCTGATATGTATATATTGAATAATATTGGGCTTAGTGGACAGCCCTGTCTGAGTCCTCTTTCAGTCCAAAATCTTCTCTCCTCTGGGCCTGTGCCTATATAGCTTATGGTTTCCTTGTATATGTCCTGTATTCTGTTTATTAGTATCCTGCTTATTCCTTTCTTTTCCATGTGTTTCCAAAGCTTTGCTCTATTTATCTTATCGAACGCTGCTTTCAGGTCCGCAAAAAACACATACAGTTTCTCCCCTTGTTTCAACCTCTTTTCAATTGTGTAGTTTAGCACATATAAGTTGTCAACTGTTCCTCTGTTTTTCCTGAATCCCGCTTGGCTTTCCGGTATCTGTTGATTTTCCTCTATTTCTTCTTGTAGTTTTTTCTGTATTATCTTTGCATATAGTTTGTACATAGAATTTAGTAGACTAATCCCTCTGTAATTTCTTATTTCTTCTTTGTTTCCGCCTTTATGGATTGGATATATAATGCCCTCTCTCCAGCTGTTTGGTATTCTGCCTTGCTGCCAGATCTCATTTATACATTTCGTCATGATTTCGGTCCCTTCTTTCTCTATATACTTCAAAGCTTCGTTTTGTATTTTATCCGGTCCAGCTGCTTTCTGTTTTTTCAGCTGCTGTATGTGATACTTTATTTCTTCTTCTGTTATTCTCTCCGTGGTTGTTATTACTTCTACCTCTTCTTCCGCCGTTCTTTCATTAATCCCTTCCAGTAGTTCTTTGAAGTATTCTGCCCATTCCATTGTCTTTATACCGTTCCGGTTATTCGACTTTACTTTCTTATTGGACGCTATGTACTTCCAGATGTCCGTTTCCTGTTCTATTTTTCTTATTTCTTCCATTTCTTCTTCCATTTTTTTTGTCTTTTTTTTTTGACATAGGTCTTTGAGTTCTTGTTTTTCTTGTACATATGTTTCTATGTTTATGTGTTCTTTCTTCAGTTTCCTTAATGCTCGTCTTACTACTCTTTTCTTTTCTCTGCACTCCTTGTCCCACCAGTTATTTTTCTGTGCCCAGTCCTTCTTCTTATATTTTTTTGTTACTAGGCTATTCCTTATAGCTTCAGTCAGTTGTTGTATGTTTTGTATATCGCTTTTTTCTATTTCTTCTTTTAATCTTCTTCTATATTCTTCTTTGCCATCCTCAGTCCAATCCACTATCTCCCTTGTTTCTGCTTCTAGCTCCTGTTCTTCAATTTCTGCTTGTATTTCTAAAGATAAGGGCATGTGATCCGATTCTGTTCTTTCCTCCACCGTAATTTTTTTTACGCTTTCCATTGTATCCCTATTCATGATTAAATAGTCTATCACGGACTTTCTAGTACAGTAAAATTGTCGGAAAATACCCCGTCACCTTAAAAAAATTGGCCGCGGCGATTCCTCTTGCCCAGTGGTTTAGGGTCATTAGACAAGTGTAAAACCAAAAAGGCGTCACCCCACCCCTTGCCAAACAGCCGCCATCTTGATAACAATTGAATTTGTTTTTTCTCGCGATCCATTGGTCGCACAGAAAAAGTTATTGAACAAAAAATGTTGGAAATAAAATTCTACACATTTTTGATCCTGCTGCAATACCGAGAAGTTGGTATTTCAAACGGTAGAGAGCAACAAAGTTACCAAAAATCTGTTTCCGCCATTCTAGCTATGTGGGGGTGGTTTTTTCCGAAAATTGCGAACGTGAAAGTTGTAGTGCTTGAAAAATATGCACGAATCTCTTTTAATAATGGGATTGATTTAAATAGTCTCTGAGTGACAGCCCTTCAAAGTCCGCGCAGCGTGGGAAATGTACGATATATTCCGGCGCAGCAAAGTAACCATTTCTCTTTTGCGAGATAAAATCGTCACGTCACTCAAGTAATTTCAATGTAAATAGGTTTTCACAACCTACAGAAATTCTACACATTTTTGGTCATTGCCGCGATACCGAGAAATTGGTATAGGTAAAAGAAATTAAAATGATGATATCATTTGGCTCAGATCCGTAAAGCTCTTAAATTTGCTGGTGTAATATTTATTATATAATATGATAATTGCAATTGTTTGTAAATTTTGCCACAGGAATAAGCAAAATTCAACAAATTGACAATTGCTTTACCACGTGCTATTTCTGCAAAAATAATATAGACACCCGACTGTCTATATGTTGTTAAACAACAAACAGCTTGTTTCACTTCAACTAAAACATGCTACGGTGAACGAAATTATATTTTGATCGTTTGGGCCAATGAATCGGTAATTTATTTTATTCAATTTTGAGAGTTTAAAGTAACATTATTAACTCCATAACCTTCATAAACAGTCTATGATTCACAAGTGAAATAAAAGTGTTTTAATTCACTAGAGAATTAAAAAAGTTTAATTCACTAGAGAATTAAAAAAGTTTCAATGAAGAACAACATATTTTTATTATCTACAAATATTTACATTCAATTATTCTTTCTCTTTGTAGTGTGTAATATATAATTACTAAAATTTATATCTTAGTTTGAATGTTTTTTAATTTTTTTATTCAAAATTTCGTCAAAATTGAATAAAAACATATATACGCCACGTGAATTAAACATTTATTAACTCAAAGATATAATCTCACTCGCACTACGTGCTCGTGAGCTCAACATCTTTTCGTGAATAAACATATGTTTAATTCACTTGTATAATATTTATTAAAGTTAGTGTTTCCCGACTACTTTTTGTAATTTGTTATTGTTAAAGCTGTTATAATACTGCTAAAAACGTCTACAATTACGATGTAAGAATATTGACCAAGAAGATTTTCTTTTGTGGGTACAAAATAAAGATACCGGAAAAATCTTATTTGTGCCAAATGATTTGATTCTCGGCTCGTATATTGAAAGTAATTTCTTTTTGCATAAACCCTAAGATATATTGTAGTCTACTCAGACACGTTTTCTTTTTTTGGAGCTGTTTCTTCGTCTTGGTTCGGAGCCTCGGACACAACCGAGTCATTATCGACCATGATAGAAATGTTGAGTTTGTGGAGTGAAAGCGGACGGACGTGAAATTGACCAGCGGCGATAAATCACTCGTGTACGAGCCTTGTCACGCGGTTTTATTTTTCACATAACAAAACAAACTAATAGAAAAGAAGTAGCGAGCATAATAAGGAGAAGATATCTTAATATTTAGACTTAGAAGGGGTTCCATAAAGCACCGTGAGTAAACGCGAAAGCAAACGCGGCGATTTCCTCAGCGGGCCCGAAGGTCAAGCATCTGGCTGGTGCCGGCGACAGCACGCGGTTGCAGACGGGAGATAACGCGAATATTCCGGTGCGCGACTATCTTTTATTAAACGTGCAAAACGTTCAGATATACCAAGGGTGTTAAATAAAATAAACGCTATCAAATAGACTAGCATAAATGAGTACGAGATTGAAAAGGGATAGGGATCTAAATAGTAGTGAAGAAAAAGAAGCAGAGATTTATCAGAGAAGCAAAAAAAATAATTAGATCGCCAACGCAAAAAACGGAAATAACAGACAGTGAAGGCAAAATGGGAGAACTAAAGGAAATAAAAGATTTGATTAGAACGATGAGGGATGAAATTAAGAAAAGCACAGAAGAAAACCAAAAATTACGCGAAGAAATGGTAAAACGAGAGGAAAAATGGGAAACTGAAAAAAAGCAACTCATAAAAAGAATTGACCAACTTGAAAATAAGTTTGAAATGATAGAAAAAGAAAAACGAAAGTGTAGGTTGGTAATCAAAGGAGTAAAATTTGCTGTAGACCAGAAGGAAGCAGCAACAAAACAATTTCTCACAGAAAAACTAGGAGTGGAAGCAGAAGTGAAGACAGTAATATTACTGCAAGATAAAAAAGGCATGAATGTGAATCTGGTCGAGATGATGGATTGGGAAAATAAACAGGCAGTCATGAAAAATAAACACAAGTTAAAAGGAACAAATATATATATCGATAACGACATGACGCCAAAAGAAAGAGGAATTCAGGCAGAAATAAGGAAAATTGCAAAAGAAGAGAGAAGTAAGGGACGCAGAACAAAAATCGGCTATAAGAAAATCAACATAGATGGAGTGGAGTACGTCTGGGATGATGAAGAAAAGGGGGTTATAGAGATAACAAAAAACTGTTAACAAAAAATAACCGAACCAAAATTAAGACGAAACTGGCGAAGGACACGGACGACGACAAACAACCCAAGATACACAACAAAATCCAAAACAAAGTGGAAGGCAAAAGAGAAGGGAAAGAAAAGGAAAGGCTAAAAGAAGAGAAAGGCCAATGCGAAAAGATGAAAATAGGAACATGGAATGTGAGTAGCATCACAGGGAAAGAAGAAGAATTAGTGGAAGAAATGATAAAACAGCAAATAAAAGTCCTAGGAATTACAGAAACCAAAAAGAAAGGGAGTGGTTTGAAGCAATTACATAGGGGATTCTGGCTATTTTGGTCAGGAGTGAAAGAAACGGAAGGAGCAAGAGGTGGAGTAGGGCTAATAATAAGGCCAGATATGATAAAATACATTATAAATGAAGAATACATAAATGAAAGACTATTAAAGATTGAAATGAAGCTATTAGGAGAAGAAATATGGAATGTAATAATAGCATACGGGGAGAACGACGATGCAAAAAAGGAAAAAAAAGATAAGTTCTTTGAGGAGCTACAAAACGCAATAGACGATGGAGGAGAAAATATACTTGTAATGGGTGACTTAAATGGGCGTGTAGGAAAACAGAATACAGGAATAGAAGAGTACTTAGGAAAAGAAGGAGAAACGACAAAAAATAATAACGGGGACAGAATAATAGAAATAAGTATAGAAAACAACCTAGTGATAGCAAACACGAAATTTAAGCACAAAGATATACACAAATACACAAGAGTTATGGAAAGCAGAAATGAGAAGTCAATTATTGACTACTTTCTGATAAGTAAACATAAATGGAAAGAAGTAAAAGATGTCAAGGT
>CALNHX010007327.1:0-75709 GCA_940337035.1 Agriotes lineatus
GTACAAACAACTTCAAAAAGGCAGACAATCTGCAATATATTCCATCATCATAATTTTACAGAATAATGTCAAATGCACTGGCCAATCTTTCGCCAAACCTAGAGATACTTACTACATCAATGCACAAGATGGAAGTTAGCATTAACAATGAAACCGTCGAGATTTTCAATTATTTTCAAATAACTGAGAAGCGGGAGTACAACCTAATCAAACCAACTCTAATTCCAGTGAAGAAAGGAAATAGAACCTACACATCGCGGAACTTGCCTATAGAATTTTTAGCTATCCACTACAACCAACAAACATATTTTGAATTCCAAGAGGACAAGTTAAAGGAGATCGAGCCAATAGGGAAACATCTTTACCTATGCAGACCATCCGCAGTTCGAAGTATTGAAGACAATCCTAACTGCATCCGCCGCGAATACATGGTTATTTATTCCCAATCAACCCACAACAGCAGCAGTACAATGCAGCGGGAATCGAGAAGATGTGAAGATTCAAGATGTTGGCAAATCGAAATATCTCCAGATTGTACTATATATACAAAACGGACTACTTTGCATACTCAGCTATCCACTACTATTCCTGTCGTAGCTGGGTTCAACAAACCAATGCAAGTAATCATTAACACTACCTTGCAGAATTCAAGCACCCACCCTCAACTGCAAATGGAGGAACTTGTGTTGCTACCGTCCGATCATTTTCAACGACTATAAGAAGAAGAAGATGAGTTGCAGTTACATCAGAACTATCCATTTTGGCATCATTAACAAACCATCATGGTGAACACCAGTACTACAATCTGTATTTTAGTATCAGGTTGTATCATCTGGATATTATGGAAATACTGGAGAAAGAACAAGAAACCGCAGCCACGCCCAAATTCAGACCCATCAGAAAACTTCAGGTTAAAACCACTGCCACCAGACGAGGAAGATAAAGAGACAGAATCAGCCAAACCATCCCGGCCCATTGTCGCTCGGCAGAATGTTTAGAAACCAAAACATAATTTTAACTTTTTAAATTAATTATGCGTACATTTCGTAAACCAACTATACTGAAATGCATAACAAAGCTGTCAGAATTGCTGTCAGCATTGCTCGAATGACCCGGTGAATAAACTGCAATTATGTGGAATTGCTATCATCGTTTGTTATGAAATTAAACACGTAAGTAGAAATACGAGTTAAACTAGGACAAATAGTAAACCTTTGTAATTTAAGTCATAGTTTTCTGTATATAAATAGAAACTTTAAACCCGCCAAAGCCTGTCCTAAGCCAGGTTGCAAAAGGATGAGGAATAGAGGAGTAACAACCTCTAAAAAGACGGGGTTCAGCTGGCCCGGCTGATAGCACCCTGTAAGGGCCACTACCAGGGTACGGTACTGCTGCCTTGCAGGGAGGTGTTGGATCGCCAAAGGCTAGGGTAAGAATAACCCAATAAAAAATTACCTGGCCCTCCAAGTTGGGGGTTGAGCCCGGCCAGCTCCTCGGTGTTCGTAAAAACTTATACAAAAGCTAAAAATATTAGTAAACAGCCTCGGAAACAATCGGATAGATCCAATAGACAACGAACACAGCAAAGATAAAGGACACTGTATATGGCCACCTGAAATATTCAAGGCATCTCCACAAAATGGGACGAAGTACTTCAGGAACTACAAAAATTAAATATCGACATAGGTGTTCTAACTGAAACAAAAAAGAAAGGCGAAGGAATTGAAGAAAAAGGAAATTATATACACATATACAGTAGAATGGAGAAAAGTAAACGAACAAGGAGTGGAGTGTCAATAGCGATTCATAGAAAATGGAAAAAATACATCAAGAACTGGGAAGGAATCGGTGAAAGAATTATTACCATCGAGATAAAATTATATGGAAAAGAAATAATACATGCCCCGGTAGATAGTGCAACTTTAGAAGAAAAAGAAGATTTCGAAGAGCAGCTAATGAATACACTAAACTCAATACCAGACAGAAAAGAATTAATACTGATGGGTGATTTTAACGGTAGAATAGGATCGAGAAGTAACAGTCGAAACGTGGGTAGACATGGAGAAGATTTACGTAATGATAACGGCAATAGATTTATTGAAATGTGCGATAAATTCTCCCTAAAAATACTAAATGGTTTCTTCCAACATAAATGAGAACATCTTATATTATAAGAGCTGATGCCGGCCATCCGACCGTAAGCACTGGCGAGCGCACATGCCGATCGTAAGCACAAGTGGCGAGACCGTCAACAGCAAGCATTTGTATTGTTAACGCTGGCAGGGCCGGACTTAGGCTGGCTACCAGCTTAAGTAAGCATTGTTATTGTTAACCGTTTCTTTACGCTGGAAGGGCCAGACGTAGGCTGGCCACTCGCGTTCTGGTAGAATAATATGGACCCAACCTACTCGATTACATTATAACACGACAACAGTCAAGCTTAAGAACTGTAGATGTAAGAGTACAAAGAGGAGCGGAATGTTCATCAAACCACTTTATGGTTAAAGCCAAAATATATTTCAAATACTTTACACAAGGCCAATACGACTTAGACTCAGGAAATAACATTAAAATAACATATCCAAAAATTAATACGGACAAACTTAATGAGGAATCAATCCGCTTCCTCTATAAGCTAAGACTGGCCAAGTACAGTTGTGTTCATTAAAGTGTTGTACAACATTTATACTTTGTGAATAAAAATCAATTACACAAAATTCAAAAAGGTGTTGTATATACAAGTATTTTGAAAGTATACATCTAAGTCTACCTAATTAATAACATAGTGTGAGCCTTTGTTAAGTTATAACACAAGCACCAATAAATTTATAATTGCCGCTGTACAACAGATTTTTGAACACGATTGTACATAAACACAGACGACGAAGACAATGCAGAAAACCTCTACCATAAACTAAAAGAATACCTGTTTAAAGCAGCTAGAGAAGCATTAGGCGAAAAAAGTGAACAAGACCAAAGAAAGAAAGATAACAATAACTGGTGGAATAATAACATTAAAGCCCTAGTTAAAGAAAAGAAGAGAACATACGAAAAATAGCTGACAACTGGAAATGCAGAAGATAGGAAGGAATACATAAAAAATAATAGACAAGTTAAGAAGGAACTCTGTAATTTGAAAAACTCAATGTGGCAGAATAAATGTGCGGAAATCGAAAGGTTGATGGGAAGTACAAGATCGAATGAAGCATGGAAAATACTAAAAAATCAAAGAAAAATGAAAATAATAAAATTCACCTAATAAAAATACAAAAGTGGAAACAGTATTATGAACAATTATTAACTGAAAATAGAGACGAATATAAAAACATACAATTCAATAGCATAGACGATGATAACGAAGAAGATAAAATTTCTATAGAAGAAATTCAAAAAGCACTACAAACTATGAAAAACAGAAGATCTCCAGGTCCTGGAGGTTGTCCCATAGAACTAGTCAAGTACTCCCCTATGGTGGTGCTAAAATACTTAAACAAAAATTTAATAAATGTTTGCAAGGAGACAAAATTCCAAGAGAATGGAGAGAAGCACATATAGCATCAATACATAAAAAAGGAAACAAGTTAGACTCTAGTAATTATAGGGGAATGAGCGTGACATGTGCGGTGGGACGACTGTACGGACGGATAATAAAAACAAGAATTGAGAAAGAGATAGATGAAGACGAAGAACAGAGTGAATTTAGGGCAGGGCATTCCTGCATTGATAATGTTTTCACTTTAGCACAACTAACTGAAAAATCAATTGCACATAATAGAGAGGTACATCTAGTCTTCATTGACATAAAGAAAGCATACGATATTGTACCTATACAAAAATTGTGGGAGGTATTAGAAAAAAGTAGAGTAAAAACCATACACCTTAATACAGTGAAACAAATGTACAAAGACAATGCAAGTAGAGTTAAAATGGGGAATTCACTATCGGAAGAGTTTAAATGCACAAAAGGATTACGACAGGGATGTACGCTATCACCGACATTATTCAAAATATACCTTAATGCAGTATTACATAAAAGAAGAAAAAATGTAACACAATGGGAGTTCCAGTTGGAGACGACGTACTATACACACTATTATTCGCCGATGACCAGGTAGTCATAGCTGGAGTAGAAGACGATGCAGAATATATGGTACGAAAGCTGATAGAACAATACGAAGATTGGGATTGGAAATAAACATACAAAAGACTAAATATATGGTAACTGGAGGTGAAGATCACAAATTAAACACAGAGAAAGGGGTAATAGAATCCTGCTTGGAATATAAATATCTAGGGGTAACGTTCACTAAGGAAGGAATAAGGAATAAGGAAATTATGAACAAAATCGAACAAGGGAGAAGAACGATAAGATTAACGAATTCGACCTTATGGAGCAACAAAATTACGAAACAAAACAAAAATTCCATACTATAACAGAAAGTATAACCACGTATGGATCCGAAACGTGGGTACTTAATAAAACACACGAATGAAGATTGAGAGCACTCGAGATGGATTTCTGGCGGAGAAGTTGTGGAGTATCAAGAATAGAAAGAGTACGAAACGAGATTATAATACAAAGAATGGGCGTACAACACTCTATCATCGACACAATATACAAAAAACAGTTACTATGGTACGGCCACCGCAGAAAAATTCAGAATACCAGATGGCCTCAACGCATATACGAATGGACACCTCATTGCAGAAGGAAACGGGGACGTCCTCGCACGAGATGGAAAGATAAGGTGGAGTTAGCAATGAGATACAAGGATCTCTATGAGAACGATTAGTTAGATAGAAACAGATGGCATCTAAGAAGCGAAAGACGGCGGCAGCTGTAGAAAATCGCATATATATATATATATATATAGATATATGCAAAACGTCAAACTCGCCTCCGAAAGCATACGTCGAAACGAAGAACTGGCCTCATTTTTGGAGGCCAGTACGAAAAATCGGAGGCGACTAGGTATCCCCATGTATAAGTGTTCCATTCAACAGATGGTGCAACAAGCATCGATTTAACAGATTTTTTGGTGGAGGTGAGTTTGACAGTACACATATTCAGTTATACACTTCAGTTGGTAGAGGTTATTCTAGATGGCGCGACCATGTAATACACATATACACCTAACAAGGTGCGCCAGTAGTACTCGCCTCTATCTATGAAACATACTGTTACGCCTCAGAGACTTGGCAAACGCGCACGGGGGCTTATCGCTAGTAATGGATTTAAGTAAATACAATACAACCGCCTGCCACTGGACACTTAATACTGGATCCGTCAACGATGCGGGGTGAGAAATATCTCTAAAACTAGGAGATTTACATTAAAATAGCTTATATAAAAGTTGAAGGTACGAAAGTGTTGCATATTACTAAAATATTTCTGATTATACAGGGTGGCTCAAAAAGTGTGGCGAACCAAAGTTATTACTCTATATTTAGCAAGCTTAAAAGCTTTGCATTGAAATACCAATAGTTTTAATATAAATTTGTATGGGTCTAACATGAACTATTTTGGAGATGTTACCGATTTTATGCACACAATGCTAAACATCAGGCAGCTGCTGTAGATACTGAAATAAAAAATAAAACATAATGTTTTTTGTGAATTGCCTTTCGAGTGTAAAATGGTGATTCTCGGCATTCATACTATGCAAGGTGTCTGCAAATTTAATGATTTCAAAGGTTTTTAAAGGAAAAGCACATTTTAGTATTTTTGAAATGCCCCTTTAAAGAGATTTATTTTGATATCTTACTGGATAACTCTGAATACAACTGTTTTCCAACTATGCGTATGCGAGTGTGAGTATAAGAAAACAGTGTAAGGCCCCTAAAATGCTTTATTTGAAGGAATCACAAACTAGGTTTAGAAAATAAAAATTCCAGCCATTGTTGACACAAAAACCCGAGAAATGCTGGAATAAATTAAATCTGAAAACTAGTTGAATTTAGAGGTGCTAAATAAGCTATTAGGCGAAAGTTTATTGAAAGAGTTTTTAAGAAATACAGAGATACATAGCGTGCTTCATTTACTAAGGCAAAATCATTAAATTTGCAAATTACGAGCACTTTGTATAGTTTTAATACCCATGGAAGAAGGTATTGGGTATACAGTGACCCCCAAAAGGTCGGCATCATATGAGAAAAAAATTATTTTTCAAAAAAACTTTACACGTCAATAATTTGTGCTTGTCTAAAAACCTATTTAGCCCCTATCATTTATACCGCGTGACGTTTACTTATTTAGAAAATTCCGTTTTTCGAAATTGTCAAAATCTAAAAAGTGCTATTTTTCGGAAATTAAGTAATATTGCAATGAGATTGTTTTAGAGTGTGTTAGTTTTGATTAACTGAACAATCTCAAGTCCAGAAAACACATATTTTTCTTTAACTTTAGCTTTAGCTTTTTAAATTTTTTTAATATTTTTCAGTTTCGCATACCATGACTTAATATTGAAATTAAAATTTTTTATGTAACGACTTTCAAGATTTATAATTGTAAAAAATAATATAAAATGTTAATTGCTCGTTTAGATTTTGTATTATTTACCGAAAACTGATATGTTCGCTTAATTTTTACGTTTTTGATCCAATGTGCTTTTTAGGAGAAATATTTTTGAATGATTATTAATATCTATTTAAATGGCTTCTAAAAACTCAAACCTTGTTAGCGAATTACAGTTATAAAAATCCAAAAATCCGGTAAACGGGCTTTTACAGTTGTCTGAATGAGAAGCAGTTTTAGAACATGTAAAGTGTATAAAGAAAAATCTTTTCATTTAGACAACTGTAAAGGAATATTTACAGGATTCATTAAAAGGGTTAGATTAGAGTTTTTATCGAAGAAGCCATTTAAATAGATATTAATTATCATTTAAAAATACTTCTCCTAAAAAACGCATTGCATCAAAAACTTAAAAATTATGCGAACATATCACTTTTCGGTAAATAATAAAAAATCTAAAGGAGTAATTAACATTTTATATTATTTTTTACAAATATAGCGTAAATCGTTAGTCTTCACATAAAAAATGTCAATTTTAAAATTAAGTTTTGGTATGTCTTCTTCTTCTTCCGTTAATATAGGCTGAGAGCCTGTTACTTTCACACACTTGAGTGCGGTTTTATAAGCCATCTTAATCCGCGGCCGGGGTAGGTGGCTAGCCTAACCCCTTGAATTAAGGAAGAATGGCCTCGCAGGGGTCACGACCATCAAAGGTGTTCGTATGATGGCCGGAGAGCGTACGAGGTTATCAATGCCCGGGTGTGGGCTTGAACCCACTACACTGCTGGCGCCACGCAAGCACCAGCCGGCCACAAGCTGTTGGTATGTGAAATTTTGAAAAATATTTAAAAATTGAAAAATTAAAGTTTAGCTCACGTTAAAGAAAAATGTGTGTTTTCTGGACTTGAGATTGAAAACTTACTTAATTTCCGAAAAATACCACTTTTTAGATTTTGACAATTTCGAAATACGCCATTTTCTAAATAAGTTAAAATCACTCGGTATGTATGATAGGGGCTAAATAGGTTTTTGGACAAGCACAAATTATTGTCGTAAAACGTTCTTTTCAAAAATAAAAAATAAAAAACTTTCCCATATGATGCCGACTTTTTGACGACTACTGTATAATTTTGATGTGTTCGTTTGTTTTTTTCAAAATCTGATTTCATCTGATAATACTCGTAGAATCAATTTATTCATAATTTTTCGTTTTTTCGTGTTCATTATTTCTTGTATCTACATTACGGGATTTGTATTGTCTAAATTTGGTTCTTTGTTCTGTTCGGTGGTTTTTGTTATCCCTTGAATTAAAGCATCTTAATTTTTAGTTTTTACTTGCCTCGTCTAAAAGACGAAGAACGTATTGTAATCGATAAAAAATTACCCTCTGAGATTTCTTCAGATCTTCACTTCCAGGGTCCTTAGATATCAAAGAAACGCTTTTTTCAATTCCGTCTTTTGCCGGTATAACTCTAAATAGTTATTTAAGCATCAAGGGAAGTAAGTAGCTTTTACCAGTCGAGAACGAGTTTGCCAGCCCGAGCGAGCGAGGGCTGGCAAAGTTCGAGACTGGTTATAGATAGTTACTTCCCGAGCATGCTTATAACATTTTTCTCCATGCCCAACAAATATTTGAATAAAATATCCTATTCAATTTACCACCATCTTTAGGCCTATTACGTTGGGCCAATCTGTTCTGTTACACAACCCGCACCTGCCTTCCCCTGCCGCCGCCTGACCAAAGAAGGAGGCCCTCGGGGCTCCGCCCCTATCTAAGCTGGGCCCCGGGGCTCCGCCCCTCTCTAAGCTGGGCCCCGGGGCTCCTCTCGAAGTGGTCCCTCGGTGCTGCTCCCCTCTCCAAGGGGGCCCTGGGGGCTCAGCCTTTTTCCAATAGGGCCATCGGGGCTTCGCCCCTCTCCAAGGGGGCCATCGGGGCTCCGCCCCTCTCCGAGGGGCATCGGGGCTCCACCCTTCTCCAAGGGGGCCCTCGGGCCTCCGCCTCTCCCCAAAGGGGCACTCGGGGCTCTGCCCCCCTCCAAGGAAGCCACGGGACTCCGTCCCTCTCCAAGGGAGCCCTCGGGGCTCCATCCCTCTCCAAGGGGGCCATCGGGGCTCCGCCCCTCTCCAAGGGGGCCCTCGTGGCTCCGCCCCTCTTCAAGGGGGCCGCCGAGGCTTCGCCCCTTTCCAAGAGGTCCCTCGGGGCATCGCCCTTCTCCAATGGGGCCCCGGGGCTCCGCCCATCTCCAAGGGGGGCCTTGGGGCTCCGCCCCTCTCTTAACGAGTTTTTAAATTTAAAATAGGTTAGGATCAGTTAAGTTCAAACCCGTTCAGATCACTTATAGAACTAAAATTACTGTAATAACACGCAATTCACTTACTTCCCTTGGGGAGTAGGTACTTACTTCCCCAATGTCATGACAACCAGTAAAATCAGCTTACCTGCAATGGATATGTCAAAGTAAGTGTAACTTACTAGATGGGCAAGGAGAAAACTATTTTTTGGAGGAAGACGATACTTTGCATGCATATTATATGTCTACCTGGCATGAAACCGAGAAAATTTCGGAGAAATATATACAGGGTGAGCAAATAAAAGATATTAAATTCTTTCTATTTTTGCTTTAACTTAAGACTTATTACTTAAATGAAAGTAATAATTTGCACATATCTCAGGTTTTTGCACTTGAAGAAAAAAGGCATATTTAGACACAACATATAGGTACAGAGTGGGCACTAAAAAAATTGTTGCTTATTTTGCTTTAACTTAGACTCAGATAAAATCAGTAATTTGCACATAGCTCAGGCTTTACACTTGACGAAAATGGAACCCAAGAGATACAAGATAAATGTTGTAAGAGTAAAAAGGGACAACAAAAAGTGTGTTCTGTTTAATACAGCCATGCACTGCACAGATCCGAGAGATCCTTTACGGATCAGTGGAAGAAACGCGTGGAACTGAAATCGCATTTGCAGGTGATGTAGTTCGAATCCCATCACCGGTAATGTTATTTGCAAGTTGATGTAATTCGCATTAGCAAATGTATCCTTTTATTGTTTCAGTATTATTAGAAACGTGAAGAAACTTTTACCCCATATTTTAATAACGTTCTCTTTCATTGAATTGTTTCCTGTTACTTCCAACAGCCGCCTAAAGTTAAGCTTTTTTTTTTTTGGATAAAATCGTTAATATCTCCAGAACCGTTGGCGGTAGATCCATACAAATTTATATTAAAATTATTAGCATTTCAATGGAAAACTCCTTGTAAGCTACCTAAATATCGAGCCTTTTATTTAAAAAAAGTAAGTTTAGGTCACCACTCTTTTTTTTTTATTAACCCAACTATACTTACAATCTGTCCCTTTAGGACAATAAGTAATTGATATGTATCATTAGATAAAAACAGATAAACAGATAAACAGTTAAACAGTAAATGGCTTGTAGGTAAACTTCCAGTGAAGCAACCCTTAACAAATATCACTTAGGATTAGATAACACACATATTTACACAAGTAGAACACAAAAGTAATCCTAAAGGAATCTGTCTGTTAGGGATTCTGGCTTGAAACGCTTTAATCGTGGCACTTCGACCGTGTGCGCGAACAAGTTTCTCGCAAGAACATTAGAATGAACTTGAGTTCTGGCACTATAACGTTCACTAAATCTTTTAATTTCTTCTTTGATAGTAGGAACTTTTAGGTCTTTCGCAATTTCAACATTAGGAACATACCATGGAGCAGCGACTATTTGTCTTAACACTTTGCTTTGAAATCGTTGTAAAATTTCTATGTTGGAATTACTTGCCGTTCCCCAAAGTTGGATTCCATAGGTCCACACTGGTTTGATAATAGCCTTGTACAATAAAAGTTTGTTTTCCAAAGTTAACTGAGATGATCTGCCAAGAAGCCAATACATTTGCCGTAGTTTTAAGCCGAGTTGTTTCCTTTTCGTAAAGATATGTTTTCTCCAGGTTAGGCGTCTGTCTATATATATCCCAAGGTATTTGGTGTCTTCTGTTTGGGTAAGTTGTTGACCGTTGAGAATGACTGGCGGGCAGGTGCTTCTGTTTAGAGTAAAAGTTACATGTACTGATTTTGATGCATTTGATTTTATCTTCCAGTTGTCTAACCAGAGTTCCAAATCATTTAGATTTTCCTGCAGGTGTTGTGAGGCTATTTCTGGTTTTGCATGTGTAGCAAGTATCGCTGTGTCATCTGCATAGGTAGCAACTATAGTTCTATTGGATGTAGGCATGTCCGCTGTGTATAAGGTATAGAGGATCGGTCCAAGTATACTTCCTTGGGGCACTCCGGAATGAATCGGTAGTAGTTCTGAAAAATCTTCCTGATATTTAACAAAGAAGTGTCTGCCCGAGAGGTAGGACTTCAGTAAGATGACAAAGTTGCATGGTAGACTTTGTTTGAGCTTGCATATTAAACCATCATGCCAGACCTTATCAAAGGCCTGGCTAATATCCAGAAAAGCAGCTGAACAATACTTTTTGTCTTCATAAGCCCTATTAATCACACTAACCAACCGGTGCACTTGTTCGATAGTTCCATGTTGACTTCTGAACCCGAATTGATGATCCGGTATAAGTTCTTTGTCTTCTATAATAGGTTTTAGTCGTTTTAATAAGACTTTTTCGAAAACTTTAGATATAATGGGCAGCAGGCTTATTGGCCGATAGGATGATGTTTCATTAGGGTTTTTCCCTGGTTTTAATATCATAATAATTTGGGCTACTTTCCATTGACTACGAAAGTAACCGACTCTCAAAACTGCATTAAATATTTGTTGTAAGGCTTTGTATCCTTTCTCTGAGAGTTTTTGTAAAACGTTCCCGGTGATCAAATCAAGCCCTGGTGCTTTTTTTGGATTTATTTGTTGTAGGATTGTGTCCTTGACTACTGAAAGGCTGACGTTTTTTATTGGAAGATCCATTTCGTATGGAGCTGTGAGTATTTTCGTGACTTTTTCCTCATGTTCTGGAGAGGGTATGGCGTGTGGTTCAAACACTTTTGCGAGATGATTTGCAAAAGCTGCTGCCTTCTCTTTATCGCTTTTAGCCCATTTATCATTTTTAACTTTAATTGGTGGGACACACACTTGAGGTCTTTTCAGTTTTCTTGTGGCTTTCCACAAGGAATATTCCGTTGCTTCGGAGGGAGATAAGTTGCTCAAATATTCTTGAATGGATTGATTCTTTAACTGCGCTAGTAGCTGCTTTAGGTCCTTTGCAGCTTTATTATAAATTTTCCTGTTGTTCTCCGTTCTTGTCGTCTGCCATATTTTACGAAGCCTTCTCTTTTCTTGTATTTTTTCTTTGACTATTATAGGGCATTTTTCTTTGAGAGTGTGCCTATTAGAATCTGGTGTAGCTTCCCAGGCTGCATTTTGAATCATTTTAGTAAGGTCGATAACTGCAGTGTCAATGTCTTCAGGGGTTTTTAGTGGAATCTTCAGTTCAATTTTATCATCTAGTAATGTTCTAAATTGTTCCCAATACTATACAATGATGGTTGTTTTTGTTTTTCCAGTATGTTTGAGTTAAGTGTGATAATGACAGCTGAGTGGTCATTTGCAAGTTCTAGACAAGATTCTATTTTGCATAGCTTACAATCGATACCTTTAATAATGCCAAAGTCCAGTACGTCAGGGGTTTTCCTCATGTCAGTTGGCCAATATGTAGGCTCTCCTGTAGATAGCGTTGTTAGGTTGCAGTTTTTCATCGCGGCATATAGTTGTCTGCCTTTAGGTGTTGTTACTCTTGAGCCCCAGTGGGAATGTTTTGCGTTCCAATCTCCTACGCTGATAAATTTGCTTCCTAGTGTTTTGAAGTAGTTCTCATAGTCTGTTTGTTTGTTGTTGTGTTTTGGTGGACAATAAACTGCGGATATATTTAGAGTTCCTGTGAAACTTTCGGGAGTTACTGTTGTAGCTTGTAAGTGGTCCATGTTATAGGCTTCTGATTCATAATGTTTGATATTTTCTCTTATTATGATGGCAGTTCCACCATGTGCAGTACCATCTGGATGTCTAGTATTGTATATGCGATAGTTTGGTATTTTCAGGTGACTTTTTTGAGTGAAGTGCGTTTCTGACACTAACATCAGATCGATATTGTTATTTTGCAGGAAATATTTGACTTCTTGCGCGTGAAGGCACAAGCCGTTGGCGTTCCAAGCAGAAATTTTCAGTATTTGAGCCATTAAGACATTTTAGTTACTAACATTGAAATCAGATTCATCATAGTACTCATTTGGTTGATGAGGTCCTTCATCATATTTTTTAGTTCTGTTATGTCATTATTTTGTGGTGCGTTTAGTGTTGGATTGATAGTATTTAAGTGATTTGGTTGTTCTGTACCATAACGTGTTCTTTCCGCATAAGATACGTTAGGTTGTACGTATTGTGCACTAATTGTTTTTGGTTGGACTGATTTGTTTCTTAGCTGTGGGTACAACTTCTGTTGTAACTGCTTATGGATAATACATCCCCTGTAATTTGCCGGATGGTTTTCATTGCAGTTAGTACATTGCACTTCTGCGTCTTTTGTTTTCCTAGGACAGTCAGATGTTAAATGAATACCTATACACTTTACGCAGCGTGGGCTTTTGTGACAAAAATTTTTAGTATGCCCAAATTGTTGGCAACGCATGCATTGAGGTATTGTTCTCTTGGAATGTGGAGCTTCAATCGTTACGCAGGTATTCATTAATAGTTTAACTTTGTATATATCTTTGTTGTTATCTTTTTGTTTTAGGTCTACGAAGAACATAGGCAAACGTACATTGGTACGTGGCTGTTTAACATTCCACACATTTGTAACTTCATGTCCTAATTCTTTTAAACTGTTCTTTATGTCGTCGATTTCAGTGGAATAATGTATATTTTTTAGCACGACTCTGAAACTTTTATTCTGTTTGAGTTTATAAGTATGAAATTCCGTTTTTTTATCATTTAACATCTTTATAATTTTTGTATAAGTTGGGCCATCTTTGGACTCTATTTTTACTTGCTCCTTATTGAGCGCTTTAGTTTGATAGTTTCCTTCTACTATTTTATTTAATTCAGTAATTAAAGGTTTAATGTCTTCCAACCCAGCGACAAAGATAGGTGGTGGTTTTGGGTCTTTCTTTTGCTATTCATTGTCAGTATTTATGTCCATTTCGTCTTTGTCTTTGCCTTTATCGTTGTCTTTGTCTTTGTCTTTTTCACTAAGGCAACTGAATTTATTATTACTTAACCAGTATTGTTTTGGATCACTTTGGCTTGAGTGCCCTTCTTCATCCAGTATTCGTTTCTTACTGTGTTTTGGAATTTGCCATTCATATGCCGAAGGCAAAGGTGGGAATTCAGGCCGTGGTGGTACTATTTGCATCGGTGTCTGTGAGTTTGTTTGCTGTTGGCTATAGTATACAGGTTGCTGTTGTGTTTGCTGTGGGAGCATCGGTTGAGAGTACCAATTTATTGTTTGTAGGCGAAGTAAATTGTGGTTGCACTTGTTGATTGTGCACTAATGGATTTGCTTGTACGAACTGCATGTTATTATAATAAGGATTATTGGCCATTTTGGCCGCACCCTGTAGTATTTGCAGCAATTAATATGTTGATTGAATTAATCACGGGCCAGTTTAAAATTGTATAAAAATAAATATAAAAATAAATAAATCACTTCCCTGGTTATCATCAATTGACCTAAGGTCAAACGTTTATCACTTTGCAATTGAAATATCGCGTGAAAGAGCGCATACACACAACCTTTCCCAACGAAACTCAAATGGGAACTACCACTCTTTTTGACCTACCATTTATAATCATGTGATGTGCACCGCCTTCGTACCTCGTAGAATTTTTATATATTTGACTCAGATGCCCAATTTGTTTAAATGCCGAAATACATTTGGTCAATACTGTAACTGAGCAAATTAATTCGGCAATGGGACGACTTTAGGTCTGAGTATTCCATTTTGGCAAGTGAGCGAATTCAGCATCTGACAGTACCTATATATATGAACTTTATGTCACTCTCGTAGTTTTAGAAATATCTTTGTTGCCTGCCCCTGTATAGTAGCCCATGCTTCGATTACCAAAATTCAGTGTTGTTAATTCTGTGAGCGTACCATTAATTTTTCAGTCTTCGTATTATGCAGCTTGTTCTGGTATCCATATTTTTCACTAAAAGATAATCAACACCATTGATTGCATGTCGTGCCCAGACGAAGTTGGCTAATATAATAGATTTTCGAAATATGACAATTCAGTTTTAAAAAATGATTGTGGCAGTTTTGTTGGTTGTTTTTTCTAAGAATTGTAACTCATTAATTCTTAACTCAAATATTATATTGCAAGATTTCAGTAACTACAGGGCAACTGATTTTATTAAGCTATTTGTAGTAATATAGCTATGTTAGGTACCCACAAGAATTTATTAACACATGCAGAATGCCATCCGCGCGATGTTTAGATACGTTATCACGTTCGCCGTGCCAAAATCCGAAAACAAAACGACGCGCTACTTTTATTCCCTCCGCAAAAGGTGCAACAGAACGGCAACGTTGCTGGAGGTGAGTATGTCGATTGTGTAACACGGCGATATACAATGGGAGGCCACATTGTAGCAGTGTAGTCGGAGCTGTGTTGCTATTTTGTGTGCACCATTTTTTTGTATATCTCAAATATCAAAATTCCTTACCCCTCTCTTGATGCTTCTGTTACGAAAACCTTATTTAAGAGATTGACGAGGAATACACATGGAAAAACATGTTCTTTGACATGGAGGCGTGGGTGTCTGTCATATGTTCGGAGGCAAGTAAGATAGCCGTGCACATATATATATATATATATATATATATATATATTAAAGGTAAACATTTCAGGGTGTCATACCGCTTAATAAATTTGAAGATTTCTTCAACTGGTTGAAGAACATCTTGAATGGCGTTTGGGGTTGGACGACGTTTCGACGAAATCACATTCGTCATTTTCAAGTCCTTATAGTCCTGGTTTGGCTTCTAGTTATGCGGCAACACGACGGACTGTCAACTTGATGTACAGCTGTTGACAGTCCGTCGTGTTGCCGCATAACTAGAAGCCAAACCAGGACTATAAGGACTTGAAAATGACGAATGTGATTTCGTCGAAAAGTCGTCCAACCCCAAACGCCATTCAAGATGTTCTTCAACCAGTTGAAGAAATCTTCAAATTTATTAAGCGGTATGACACCCTGAAATGTTTACCTTTAATACATATCAGCCGCGAAAACCTTCGTAATATATATATATATATATATATATATATATATATAGGACAGGCTACAGTTCTGATATTGCTAGATTATTCAAAAGCCTTCGACACTATAAACCATGATATACTAATTTCAATTCTAAATTTTATAGGTCTTGAAAGAAATTCTATTCAGTTGCTTAGCAGTTATCTAAATAATAGAACTCAAAGAGTGAAAATATATAACTCCGTTTCTGATCCTCTGCCAGTGTCGGTGGGTGTTCCGCAGGACTCAATTCTGGGTCCACTGCTGTTTACTATTTATACTAGTAATTTTGTAAATTCTATAAAGAACTGTAGCGTACATATGTATGCTGACGATACGCAGATGTACTTTAGTTTTTCTCCTTCTGAAGTCGACAACTCTTTAGAAAAGATTAGTGATGATTTAAAATCGTTAGTCAATACATCAGCGAGTCACTGTCTGACACTGAATCCATCGAAATCAGCTGTTATTCTTTTCGGTAGTCGTCCTGCCTGTGATGGGGTGGCAACCAGGTTGAATTTTGAAATAAATGGTACTGCTGTACCAGTAGTAAGCAATGCCAGAAATCTGGGAATTGTTCTGGATAACAAGTTCCGATTTAGAAATCATTTGAATAACTGCATAAAAAATGCCTATAGTAATCTAAAAGCACTCTATCCTTACCGTTCAATTTTCCCGAAAAACGTAAAAACTATTCTTTGCGATTCACTTGTACTATCGCATTTTAATTTTGCCTGCCAAGTATTTACTCCTTGTCTAGACAGTACTTACAAATATAAAATTCAAAAAGTGCAGAATTCATGCTTACGTTTCATTCACGGCATCAGAAGATTCGATCATGTAACCTACAAATTGAAAGATACCAACTGGCTCAATATGATCAATAGATTCAGATATCAATCTATATGTCTGTTTTATAAAATATTAATGACTAAAAAGCCATCTTATTTATATAAAAAAGTGGAATTCAGGACGAATGTGCATAATCTCAATCTCAGAAATAAAGGTTTAATATCACCTCCTGCACATAAAACTGCTTTGTTTGAGAGATCATTCACATATAACCTCTATAAACTATTAAATGAAATTCCTTTGGATCTGAGGTGTGAAAATGAGCATAGGTTTAAAAAGAAAATCCGACGTTTATTACAGAACTGACAGTCATGTAGTACGATCTAGATCAGCTTAAAAATGTTCAAACTTGCTAATATTTTACTTACTGGTCTTCATGCTAATTGGTGAATGCGTGATAGTGTTAACGATCGCATTTGTTTGTTGTGTGTTTTGTTTGTGTTTGTTAACTTTTTTCTTTTCATGGGTTAAGTGTAAGAGCAGTGGAGGAGCTTCCTCCCCAAACTGAACTTCGCCCATTTACAACCAGCATTTTTGTGTTTCACTGTGTGTATTTCTGGGTTTCTTTGTTGTAAATAAAGACATATATTATTATTATTATTATTATTATTATATATATATATATATATATATATATATGAATTTAAGGGTCAACACAAATGCATATAAATACCCCAAGGATTCTTGTTTACAGGACAGATTGGCCAATTAAATACAACAAATCAGAAAATAGGGGAAATTCCTGGAAGATCCCAAGGAGCGAGATCCATTTAAATTTGTGAATTGCAATCGGGAGATCGCCCCCAGGAATTTCTATAGAGTCCTACAAGAAATAGTTAAACTCGCATCTAGTATCTAAAAGTGGACCGCTTACAAAGAGGTGAGGCCTCGTAATTAGCAGGTTACAAATTCTGGAATTGATTGATGCGTCCCTCTCTGACGACAGCAATAGTTCGTACAAGAATTTTTCAAATGACGCGTGTCACTGCACAATCAGGGCCCAAATATTAATAAATATCGTGCTAGTATATCGAGATAATCCCAATTTGGATGTAAATTACGGACGGCAGTTCTTTATTGATGAAGTTTCACTCGCTAGTAGCATCGGAAGTACAGATAATAGAACGGCAATTGTTACCTTCAACTGGTTTCGAGACCGTCTTGACGATGACGTTTGACAGGAACGAGCTTCGGTGAATTTGATGGTTAAACCAGGGAGTCGGTAGCACGTCAACTGAGCGCGCCGAGATAAGCGCTATCAGAGAGCTCACAGGATACGCATCGGTCAGCAAGCCGGGGTATTCGAATCTTATTTGGGGCCCATAACGTGGTGGAGACTAAATTATTGAGGTAACTGTTAGCGGGTAGTCGAAAAATGGATGAAAACGGTCATACTCACACGAAATTCCCCAAATGTGATACTCGGGAGTTTTGGCGTTAAAAAATCTGCCCCAGGCAGTATCTCTATACCTATACTTAAGAGAAATGTCGATACGCGCACAAATCCCCTAAACAAAGGGTAAGAAGTGCCTAGACATCAATAGGACACCTTCTTTGCCAAAATCGCGACTTCGAACAGCGCCAAAAACTTCCAAGGACCTTGTTCGATCGAACGCCGGAACAAGAAGCCAAAATTCCGCGTCG
This sequence comes from Agriotes lineatus, assembly GCA_940337035.1. Taxonomy (NCBI): domain Eukaryota; kingdom Metazoa; phylum Arthropoda; class Insecta; order Coleoptera; family Elateridae; genus Agriotes; species Agriotes lineatus. The sequence goes on from CALNHX010007327.1 coordinate 18,283, forward strand.
CAAGCACTCAACAAGGTGGGGACGCAAAACCGATGCAACGGCGGCGTATCAGCGATGCGCGATACCCGGCCGCAATTTGAAAATATGTCGGAAATACAGTAAAGCAGTTTCAGAAAGAATTAAAAACAAATGTAGACTGCTTTACTCAGAACTTTCCTTGCAAGTGGACGCTGTGACGGTAAACAATTTATATCTTAACGTTGCTAATAATTTATTTATTTATTTATTTATTTATTTCGCATTCAGCCAACAGCCGTTAGGCCAATTATAGGCGTCGCTGTGCATTTATGGGGACTTACAACCCCACTAACGACAGTCATGATGTTGTTATGACCGCCGGGACCAACTATTTCCGTGACAGCCGTATCACGAGGCGCCGAGAGATACAGCCGTGGAACTCCCATCCAAGTTCTGACCAGAGAGAGCGTTGCTTAACTCTGCTTATCGAACGTGGACGCTTGTCTAAGCTGCACCATCCGGCACCTATAATACTGCAACAATAAGGTGAAACACTTGATAATGAGAATGACGTCAATTTTGCAATAGAAAAACACTTTCTGCAAATGCGATTTCAACTTTGCACGTTTGATGCAGGCGCCGCTCATCGAGGACTCTCGTCTGTGCAATACATGGCGGTCTTAAACGTAAAGCACTTAATGTTGCCCTCTTTTGCCAGTTCTTACATTTACTCGATATCTGTTGGGTTTAATCTTCGTCAAGTGTAAAACCTGAGCTATGTGTAAATTATTACTTATATCTGTTTCTTAGTGAAAGTAAAAATTAAGATTTTATTTATTTTTTAAGGTTCTCACCCCATGTACAGGATGAAAAATTTAAAAAATTTAAAAAAATGTTTTCACTGAAAAATAGATAAAAGTAATAATTTACACATATTTTTGACCTAACATGTACATTACGTCAAAAATATGCCCTTTTTTGTCAAGGATGAAACCCTGAGTTATGTGCAAAATATTACTTTCATTTAAGTAGTAGTTCTTGAGTTAAAGCAAATACAGGTAGAGTTTTATTTTTTAAGATGCTCACCATGTTTATGTTTTACCGATATTTTCTCGGTTTCATGACAGGAAGGCATATAATATCGCATGCAAAATATCGTCTTCCCCCTTATACCAGCAACAAATAGACAGACAGGCAAACAAGCAGATAGAGAGACTGGCAGACGGAATTGGGAAAACCTGTTTTTTGTCATCTAGGAGCCCTGATACGTGAATATCTGAAGAAATTTCGGAAGGTGATTTTTTCGCGATTAAAATACGCCCTTCGTCTTTTAGAAGAGGGATCGACGGAAACCTTCATGCGAAGGTGGACCCCAGATTAGGTCAGCTGTGGATAATAAAACGTTGGATGATCCTGGGGACATTGAACCAGTACCTGTAGGTTTTCTTTGAATAGCGCCAAGACAATACAGCAAACTGTCATATTACCGAATTTATGAGTAGTTGGAGAAAAAATGGTATGTGTCATTCGCACAAAAAATGTGTTTTCGGGACAGGCAAGACCCGTCGAACTCCGCTGCCCGTCGTCCGGCGATCTGTCTTACTTGTTCAGAAATCATGCATTTTTTTTTGTTCTAATGAAACAAATAACTATTTGATTATACTTATGCATTGCGATTGTACAAAAAATATTGTGTATGCCACGTTACAAAAATGTTTGAATTTCTGGAAACAATTTGGCGGACTGGGCGTTGTTTTGCCGGCCAAACATTCCTCGATACGCGAAACAGTATTTTTAACATTTTACTTTTTATTCTTTTTACACCACGCCAATTTTATTTCAAATTTTAACCATTTTATAGATGTCTTAAAAAACTTTTAAGAAGGGTTTATTTCTTAATTTCAAATTACAAAATTGTATTACATGATTTTCGTTTCAAAAATGTTCTGTTACCAATAAAAAACATCTTCTTAGCGATCTAGCTTATTTTTGCAGTTCAACACACTATTAAAGCTTTATTATTTGATTAATATTTACTATGTTGAATAATATATTTCTAAAAAGTATTTGTCATGAATATACAATTTCATTTTACATATTAAATTAAGTTAAGATCCTACTGTTTCTCAATTAGCTTCATTTAATTAAATTATAAATTCTATATTCCTTATTTTCTAAATGCATCTTAATCATTTTGATATTCATTTTAAATCTAAATTCATCTGCATGATATGTATTCTTTTAATCTTATTAATCTGATTTTTAGACCCTTATACCAATACCATAACAATATATTCCCCATTAGTGAGAGGATATTAAAAAAATCGCTAGTGAGAGAATGTAAAAAGACATGTTTGGTGTTTATTGTTGGTGGTGCTGCCAGTTCATGTCGACTTCGGGATTAACAGGTTAAGTTTTACCTCAATCCGTGTAATATAACAAACAAAACCTCACCTGCTAACTTCCAATTTGACATAGATCGACAGCGCCACCAATAATACACTTCAGTACTTCCAGACATATAATACGAATTACAGGCGACTTTAATTATAAATATATTTTATTTAACACATCCCACTTATAAGACCATTATTACATCGATTTTATACCTCTAGAGTAGCCCATAACCCGCTAGTGAGTTAAACCAGATCACTCACTACTGTATTGTTGTAACCACGGTAAAGCTATGTCAAATCTGAGATTTGCAGGTTACATTTTGCGTCAGTCTGTGTCAAATAACAAAGAAAGCCTAGCCTACTACCCTCGAATTTGACACAGACTGACAATATACTTCACACTGTCAAACCTATAGCACGAATCACAGGCGACTCTAATTTTAAAGGTATTTGACCTTTTGGTACTTTCCAATTTGTCACTATTACTTTTTACGGCTGTCAATACAAAATTTATGTTTTTTAGACATATATTGAGCTGTTGGATAAAATTTTGTATGCACGCGTGTGTTATTACAAATAATTCACTCGAGAAATGACCTGACGGCCTCGAGGGCTCCTCAACTTTGCTCTCGTGGATTATTTGTAATATAACACACTTATACCATAAATAACTATGATTTTTCGATACTTTAGCTGACTTACAATTAATTTGTCACTTTGGCTTTCCACAGGTGCCAATACCAATTTATGTTTTTTATATTTATTGCGTTCCTGGATAAAATTTTATACTGCACTCCGCTCTACGGGTTTCGTGGTTAAACTGTTTATTTCGTGACCACTTGAAAAATAAATAGCTTTATCCATTTTTTTAAAGTACCTTATATTTATCTCTGAATATTTTTTCGTAGTCGACTGTGCTTATAAATTTAGACATATTTTTAGAAAAGTTGACGTTATGTATGTGATTGGCCACGACTGATAAATTAAAAAATTCTTTATTGCAATGTTTTGTATTTATTTTTATATTATGTTTATTCTTATAGGTTTCTCAATTTCTGCCATGATACTCATACTTTTCCGTTGTCATTCATTAAGTAGAAATGAAGCTCATCTGTAGTTTTCTTTGCAAGTTTCCTTTTTAATGCTGATATCTGAGAGTACAATCCTACATCAACACCATACAGCTAATCATGGAATCATACATTACCGATTCATGCATATCAGGTATGCCAGCTACACATATAATCAGTTTCATTTTCAATTAGTGGCTAAAGCGTTTTTTTATACGATATAATATATTTAGTAGTAAGCTTTAACAAAGTAGTTACGTATTTTATTTAGTGAAAGTCTCTTTTATCCTGTTCTTGCAAATATATGTTTTGCTAGTTTTTTTGCAAAAGCACATACTTTAATAGTCCTGCAGTTAGAGTGTCACACACTTCTGGCACAATTCTACTGACACTGACAATAGCTAGTGCAAGCTTTGGTAGGAATTCCCGGTAGCTAAAAATCTTAGTGTTGTGGCAAGTCTTTTTCTTATTGGAATAAATTCCCAGAGAGTTGTATTTACTCTGGGCGATAGCCACTGATCCAACAGCCTCGACCTGAATTTTGAGCGATTTATGCTCTGCTATCAGTACAAATATGCTAATGATTTTGCCACTAATTCGTTTTTTCTACGATCATCGGCTCCTTGCATTACATAAATAACTCTATGCTGGAAAATTAATTACGTGAGTTTCATTAACACAAGATGATTTGTCAAAGACACATTTAGCGAATATTCCATTAGTCCGCATCCCAACAAGAGGTGTTCTTTGGTCAAATTCAGTTGGCGTAATCGAATGTCTGCTACCAATCCCTTCAAAGTGAAGCAGTCCCAATGAATACAATATATGCAAAGTCTTTAATGCAGTTGCTTTAATAAAAAAATTGGACAGTTAAGCATAGTATGACCTTCATAGCTGCAGTGGGGCTTGAGCAGATAGCGGTTGTTGTTGTGGTGAGCAGTTTGATTCTGAATCATCAGACAAAAGCTCCATAACTTACAGCTAGCATTGCTTTATAACAGCAGTATACTCCCAATGGGTAATCTTTGACGACCAATACCAAAAGCTTACCATGGTTCGGCCACATTGGCAGAAGGCTGGGCATATTCTTTCGATTTTATTATCTATCCGTTTTCCACAATTCAGTTTATTTTGAAGTATAATTCCTAAGCATTTGACTTTCGTGGATAAGCTGAAAAGTATATCAAACAGGCGGGGTATTCACAGAATCTCCATTTGTCTCTTTTTTGTGAATAAAACCAACTCAGTCTTAGCAGGATTAACCAAAAGTGAGCGACTGTTGCCACCAGTTCTTTGCATGTCTAATGTCTAATGGTAGATTTCACAGGGTTTCAAAGTACACTTCCAAACCTTCCAGTTAGAACGATGGCTGTTACTTATATCAATCGCGTCTCCTACTGTAGGATAGCCAGTTCTATTGGATTTTGCAAGAAGCTGACAACTACTGTGTCCCATCAAAGGCGCGGCAGAATAGCTGCTTAAGGACAGCTACTTCGAACAACGCCTCTAATCATTAAATTACTTGTATCTACTTGATTTTTTGATCACACAGGGTCAACTCCGTGCTGGTACAGAGCGTTGCTATTGAAAACTAAGGTTGTCTTGCCAAATGCTCCTGCGATTTCAATGAAGGCTCCAAGAACGATATATGATTGGTCAGTCATTCTTATTTGTTTTTCAACTATAGCATACCTCCCTAAAATAAAGGCGCCTTCTTTAATGTTAAAAAGCTGCAAAAATTTAGTTTAATCAGTGTTATGTTGCAAAACCGTTATTACGACACTTTAAAGAAACCAGCGATAATTTGGCGCTTGTGACACCTAAAACACAACAAAAGCAACAAACTAGTTTCGGTATAAAATGACATTACAGCAGGCGAAAGACGTTGAAAAATTAGGGATAAAAAACCTCCGGTTAGCTCATGACTACCTCAGCGTTAAAGTTGGGTTTACCTAATGTTGCCAGTATGGCTTTACTGAAAGCCTGTCGAAAGGTGGTTTATCGCTAATTTTGGGCACCACTGCATACAAGCCAGCAAAATGTATAAGACCCAGAGCAGCTACAGTTACTGCAGAAAGGTTCTCGGTAAGGAAATACTTACTTGAGTTACTCAATATACACCTTAGCAATAGGAATCTTTTAAAAATCAACTTTCTTTACATTTATAGTTCTCCTATTTGGTCTGCTGGAAGCGCACTTTTTCCTTTTATTTAAACACTCATTATTTTTATAAAGCATTCAACTTCGATAAATTAACCTCAAGAGTAAAAATTTACAAAATTCCGTTTATTTCAAAACCAATACAAAAAAACTGTTAAATAAAACGCAATTTATACGTCAAATTGAAACAAACAACACATTGGAGCCCCTAAAATTCCAAAGCAAAATACGGATTTCATAACAGGCGACAGACATGAAATCTAACTATTTAGGTCCTTTTAAAGTCTGTCAACGGTGAGATAAATACAGAGTGTCTCAAAAAGAATGGGACACCGATTAGCCATATATTCCTTACGTCATAATAAATCTATTAAACCTAATATACCTTAGTACAAAGTCCCTTCATTAAGAAGTTATAGGGCCTTGAAGTTCAATTTTTTATTTCTTATTATTTTGTTAATTTCCACAAATGTAGAGATATCAATTTGAATTTTGGTATACATAGTTACTATTATATACTGCACTAATAGAAAAAATTTCATACACTATGCTTGACTATAAAGGGTACTTTACCTAACTTTCAAAACTTTTTTAGCTCTAACTTTGTTATATGTAAAGCAATTTTAAATTTCAGGTTATTTTCTGAAATATAATTAAAAAGCACAAAAATAATGTATTCTCTAGCATAAAAGCAACCGTTTACCGTAAAATGCCCATCAAAGGTTTTTGGTTGTCATTACGATGTGCAATTATCAAGTAGCCATGATCACAAAAACAATGGGTAATGATTGTAATCTAGTAAACAACAACAATAAATCAATTAATGAAGTTGGTGACATCAGGTTTTTGTCTTTTGTGCTTACGAAAATGCTGCGACATAACGAAACTTTCAGCATTGGAGAATTCGTTATGTAGCGGCATTTTCTTAAACATAAGAGAACAAATTCTTATGTCACTAATGTCATTAATTGATTTATCATTGTTTTTTACTAGATGACCATTGTTTTTGTGATCATGCCTACTTGATAATTACATGTGTGTGACAACCAAAAACCTTTGATAGGTATTTTAAGGCAAACGGTTGCTCCTACTCCTATGAAGTAAGAGTATATTATTTTTGTGTATTTTAATTTTCTTTCAGATAATAGCCTGAAATTTTAAAAAATGTTACAGATAACGAAGTTAGAGGTAAAAAAAGTTTTGAAAGTTAGGTAAAGTGCCCTTTACAGTCAAGTCTAGTTTATGAAATTTTTCCTATTAGTGTAGTATATAATAGTAAGTATGTATACCAAAATTCAAATTGATATCTCTACATTTATGGAAATTAACAAAAAAATAAAAAATTAAAAATTAAACTTCAAGGCCCTATAACTTTTTACTGAAGGGACTTTGTATGAAGGTATATTAGGTTTAATCGATTTATTATGACGTAGGGAATCTATGGCTAATCGGTGTCCCATTCTTTTTGAGACACCCTGTATATGTCGCAGGAAGGCATTTCCGGGACAGTCATTTGTGTGATTTGTTTGCTGCTTATATATTTCTTTTACTTTTTCATACATACGCTTCCCGTTTTTCTCTCCTTTAGCTTTTATCTCTAAAGTAGGCGCAAAGACCGCAGCAAAGACCCAGACTCGGCAACCAGTGGCAGTGTGTGTGCAGTGTTGTGTTTCCGTTATTCGTTATTTTATTATTGTTATTGTTATAATTTATTATTGTTGTTATTGTTACTAATTTTATGGATAGTTGAAAACCTCCAGGAAGTTTTGTAGCTAAATATAATCCGGTATTATATTAGCTTTCTTACCTGACCTCCCTCTCTACCGTTTTTTCTTGAGGGGGGAGTAATGATGTAATCGCATAGCTTATGTTTAGTTGTTAAATATCTTAAAATGTTCACATGCATTTTAATTTAGTGCTTATAGATTATAATATGGGGAATTATCTTCATGCAACTCTATGAAGTAACACCTTATCAGGTTGCTGCTTTCAAAGTCTGGAAAAATTTACTAGCGACCTGCTTGGATTGTCTACAATGGGCTGACGGAATGAATATTTGAGAGTAAAGAACGTGCGACATTAGCAATGCAAGTGATTGCACTTGGTAGTGTAATGATTGACATCTGCATATCTATAATTTTAAAATTAGAATTTCGCCCAAGGAAGACATTAAACCTCAACATATTCTGATTTACTGAATCTTATCAAGTGAATGGAAATAAAAATTACGAACCAGAGAACGGCAATAAAACTCAATGTAACTTGAAGGATCTTGTAACTAGCCCCGAACACCCCCAAAATGCAGCAGCTGCAAAAATCGACTAACAAAGTATGCATAAATGTTGCTAATTAAAATTTAACGTTTAACAAGACTATCTCAATTTCCGCACAATCTAAACTTGAGAGAACGGTACGGTAAAACGATAATCTGTAGGTTTATTCATAAAGCGTTATCAAATTAGCGGCACTCTACGGGGACCGGTGACAACAACGACACCCTTAACTCTCCAAAAATGGAGTTTATTGTCTTTGTTCGAGACCACAAAACAATCCTCGGCGACCTCTCGCCTGTAATGCTCCCTTTATCAGTTAAAGGTAAGAGCCAACTTGTTTAATTTAAGCAGTGTAATAAAAGTACGGCTCCGTTTTTATGAGTGAATTGGTTACATTTGTGTGTGTGTCCCAATAAATGTGCGTACAAGCCTGTTCGCGGGTCGATGGGAGATTTCATCTTTGAAGCATCTTCGTTGGCGTCTTGAAATTCCACAATCGTCGCCCGCCAGCTTCAGTCACAGCTGCACGCGTGTACGACTCCGAAATATATTGTGCGAATTTGCCTTAAGACGAGCTAAGTATTAGAGGCGGCCTGAAATGAATTGCAGCTGCATAAAGTATCCGTGTTAGTTAATAGCTGCATCTGCTCCAAGCAGTAGCAACTTGAGTGCAGAGAAAATCTGCTAAGATCCATTTAAGACGCAGGTATTTCAAGAAACTGTAACTAATTACAGATTTCCAATAGCTGACGTTAGCCGTGTGAATCATATATTTTTAAGCTCACTTAATATCAGGTGCCAGAAAATTTCATTCATTTCCAAAATTAATAGGGCTGGTAGAATATCATTTAATCCTGGAGACATGAAATGCTTGAACGTTTTAAACAGCCCATATCCCTTTTAGCTGTTTCTCCACCCGAGCTGCTACTCCATTGTCGTCTGCGGAAGGAGGTGAGGCACGGTACTCATACTCAGGTCAATGTAAATAAGTGAGAGAGCCTCCCAGAAAAGTTTGTTTCCATTAGCAACTCGTTTGTGTCAGTAAGCTCAGGCGTAAAAGTACCATACCATAGTTTTACGCAGGCGGGTTATTGAAATGAGTTGTAATAGATAAGATCGTCCCCAAACGGGAAGGTGTATTGGCGTTTAATATATCACAAGAGCTTCTTAAAATGGGTAATTTTTACGGAATATGTGTTGCTATATTCTTGATAATAAACCTTAGCGTATTTTTCTTGCAATTTGAACATGTTTAGTTCTTATCTTAAGCGTCTATATTTGACAAGAAGCTACCTATTTATTTTTCAGTACGGACAGTTACGGACATAGATATGCTATTGCTGTTAGCATTTGCAATATCCCTCCTCGTTAAAATTTCAAATAACCTCTATAATGCTGTATTTTATAGAAATTCCGTAGGAAAACTGAAATTTTATTTACCGTTTCGTCGACGATCATATTTTTGGTAGACTGCATTATTTTTTTTTTTAATTTATTGTAAGCAAAGTGGATTGTTACCAGAGATTGACGAACGATTGCAAACATTTCTCCAGAACGAAAACTACAAGTATGTATTTATATATGTGGCGGAGACGAACTGGGACCTGTGGATAGGCAAAGCTTTTTCCTCAGTCGACTAGATCTGTTCTGAACCGAATGACCATTCGACGTCGGGATAAAATTTACGCCGCTCCTCTATAAAGACTGGTCTATGAGTTGGAGTAACAAAACTACAGGCAATATCTATGCATACACAAATTACTTGGAGGTAGTCCAACGAGCACACCTTGAGGATTAAGTGCGCGTGAACATGGTTCACTCTCTAGTGAAAAATATCCAATCCCGCTATCAAAAGCTACTAATACAGAATTTATCAAGTAAATGCTAATATTACTCGAAATCATTATCACTTTCATTTTAGTGGTATTTAGCTTCAAATAACTAGCACATACTAAGGAAGCCATTAAAATCTTTTCAGTTAGACCTTTTACCTAGACAAGTCCTCCTCGTCTATTTCTGATTTCCATTTGCACACTATGGTTATGCACTTGCTTTCTCAGACACTATGAACGTGCGTTTTTTGCTGAAAAAAATACATAGGTTTAATAGTTCAATAAGGGATTGTTTCAATCAATCATGCAAGCATTGCCTTTGTCTGGGAGCAGATAATGCAGTCTGTTTTTCATACAGGACGTTATGCCCTGACCGCCCTGGATTTCCGATTCGCAAGCGGCACACACCGGCAGCCGTAATAATGGAGCTGCGATCGGGACTTCGACGGGAATAAAGTTCATTTTTCAGGATCCTTTGTCCGTGTGCGCGCACCATGCGTTAACACGGTGACAGCTAATGCAAAAACGTTTTGATTCAACATTAATTCATCTTGCTGTCACTAGCCTTCCACAGACTGATGAAATTCTTCTGATTCTAACCACACCAAATGATTGTCAACGCTGGAAATCCACATGGACAAAAATTTAATTTACTGCTCACATGTTCCACCTCTACTCCCTTGTATTGTGCACGGTAAATGCACCAGCTAACAGCAGTTTGCAATAGTCGAAGTTTTTTGTCTAACCGAACGAAAAGGGTATGTAGGATGAACCTAACCTAATACATTATTGGCTTGCGCCGGTAGGTCATCATGCATCCTCTTCATAAATAGTCAAATTGTAAAACTGAACTTTAGAAGGCAATGGCAAATGATTTCAATAAAATGTAGAAGACACTCAAATAATTTTTGAACAGAAAATAGTAATTTATTATACAAGACGATAACGTTAAATTTTATCCACGAGTGAATCGTTTAACGTCGAGACGAAGTCTATAGCAAGAACTTCAACAATTTTAAAAGAAAATAATGACAGTTAATCACATTTCAAAATGTCCAGTAGCTAGATTGGGTTGCTACGATAATACGAAGCTGTCATATTTAATTTAAACAAAAGTTAGAAAATTAAATTACTTTATCTATCCTTGATGTTAAAGTGCTACTTTATCTACCCTGGCTGTTAAAGTAAAACTTGACCTTTTGTTTTGAGTTGATAAAAGCACACTTTAACATGTGCTATAGAAAAAATAGTATATTTTCAAGAAAAGGTGCAAATGTTTTGATATTTTTTTCGTTCACATGCAAATTATTGCGTTTAAATTTCTCGAAACCAAAACTGCGTTAAAAATACCGCGAGACCGCAGCTAGAGTGGAATTTGAACAGTTTTTGTTGCGAGGAATTTGCAATAATTTGCATGTTGACGAAAAAAAATCTTTAAAAAATTTTGCCCTGAGTAGTATTTTTAAAGATTATTCAACAATATGTGTAGATAATCTCTGAAACTTCTTTGTGGCGTGAATATGAAATATGGGTAGATGACTTTTACCATGTTCGACAGCACAAACGTTTTTGGAATGTTCTGCATTAAAAGAGAACTTGTATAACATGCACATATTAACATTTAGGGTACACTTTACAACAGTAACAATTTGCGTGCATCTTTGGGTACGGCCTAGAATGCAGTGCCCGTTTTACATTTGACATGCTGCAAGCGCTTTTGCCCCAAACTTACATTTTACACTTTACTTAATTATTGACAATAAAAGAACACATACACTACAGTTTTCCACTATTAATTCAATACTGGAGCTTACAACACGATTATTATGAGTTTTTAGAACGACGCTGATTTGGAAACTTTGACTTTGACGTTTTGGTGAAATGTCAGTCGAAGGCTACTCACTAAATTGAAATCATTGAAACCAATCGGGCTCGCTTGAAAACACTGTGACATTGGTGTTTTCAATGACAGTCAATTTTGATTGGCCATTTCTGACAAATTGAACAATTTTCCTTGATTCATTTATTATAGTGTTGAATAATCAAGGGTAATACCACAAGTAGTGGATATATTTTTGACAAATGGTTTGCCGATTCTATGTAAATTATTGCGTTTAAATTTCACGAAACAAAATCATATCAAAAATGTCACGAGCCGAAGGCGAGTGACATTTAAGTGTGATTTTGATGAGTGAAACTTGCAATAATTTCTATGGAATTGGCAAAATATTTAAAAAAATATATCCACTTCGAGTGGTATTTGGGACGACTCTTTAACAATATTAATACATAACGGTTAACTTTATTGAAAAATAATCCAACAATTAATATTCATCCTCGATTAACTTCAGCGGAATACTTCCAAAACACAACATTTTAAAATTTTTAACGCATGCCAAACTTGGTTCACACAGTTTGTTGATGTTTAGTTTTACGTAACCTAGCGATATCGCTAAGGACAAAACATCGTTGCTAAGCGATATTTCGCAGCAAGGCTATTTAGTTTTTGAGTACGTACATTGTTTTGTGAATATTTTTTTGCACGGTGCAGTGATATACTGCTGTTATTGGTTGAAAAAAGCAAATGTCTGCAATATGATTGGCTTATATGTTATAGTGTTGAATAGTCACTTATAATACCATGAGTAGTCAAAGTTATGTCGAATATTTTTGCTGTGGTATCACGAATGTCCATTGCGCTTAGGTTCGATTAGGACGAGTGCGCTAGCACGAGTCTTAATCTCAAGCGCAATGGACATGAGTGATATGTTATCTGCGGAGTGGGGGTGGCTTATTTTCACTCCGCACTGGTGCACAGTTTAACGAAGAAATCACAAGGTGTGTGGTTACTAAGTTTATTACATAAACATCTGGTGAGTTTAACACATATACATCACACAAAAGTATACAGAAAGATAGCACACACAAGAATAAATATACAAATAAAGAAATACAAATAATTACAACTTACTCTAGAACTTAAAATAACTTACTTGCTAACTTAATTAAGGAGGTCTTCGCCGTGGTCCCGGTTGAGAGCAACGCCTGCCAGTCGGATGCGCACGGCCGCGGGCGCGTCGTGGTCGCAGATACCAGCCAGAGGGAACTCCGGTGCTGGGCGAGCTGGGGGCGATGTCTCAAACCCCTGACTTGTCTTAGAGGGATCTATCCATCTAACCCTCTAAGAACAAGCCTGACTAGTCTCGGAAGGATCAATCCTTCTAACCCTCCAAGAACAAGTGCCTTCTCAACCTCGCGTTTCTCCTTATAAGCAAAACACGGCAGACGACGCGTAATGGTGGGAGAAGTGGGGGGGCCTGTGCTCGCGCTCCTGGTTGGTCGGAATCCCAATTGCCGACGAAGCTTGCGGGTGGGGAGCGTTCTGGCTCCTGATTGGCCGAGCTCCGAGCGCTAGCGAGGTGGCTGGTGGGGATTCTATCGGCGAGCATCGGTTTGGAAGATGGCGACCGTCGAGGCTTCCGACGCAACATCGTGCTTCGGCAGCGCGGATGTAACAGATACCACCGCAAAAATATTCTATTTAACTTTGACTAAGAATGGTATTCGAGGGACCATTCAATGAACCAAACTACTTTCTAAAATTAGTTTTCAGTAAATCTAGCAACAAACTACGCAATTTCTATAGTGACAGAACACTAATATTGACTTTTTCTATTAAAAATCACATTTGTTTAAAATATTCACTATACCACTAGTGAAAATTGTCGATCATTTTCACTAGTAAAAATTGTCAAAAAATATTCACTATACCACTAGTGAAAATGGTCGATTATTTTCACTAGTGAAAATTGTCAATATAGTTCATTTTTATTGGCTCAAAGACGTAAAATCTTGTATTTTTATTCGACAGTTTTTGAAACATGACAAGTGAGTTGAATAGTCCAATTATATCAATATCGGCAAGGAGTTAATTCAAACAAATTTACAAATATTGAAAGGTGGGGATTTTCAAAAACTCTACGAAGTAATAAACATTTGTGAACATGATTAAAAGCAATAATAATTTCTAATAATTATCAAGATTGGCCACTTACGAGACTAATAATCACTTGGCTTTAGTTCAAGTGGCGTACTGTGTTTGCCAATAATTCAACCCTCCAACAGCCATCAGAAAATTATCCTGGGAGAAAGCGATTTTTAATGTGAGTTCTACGTACATTGCTCAATATACACAGATTTAAACACATTACTAGAAAATATTGTGTTACGACATTTTAGTAACTCACCCTATTTGAAGCCTAGGTAAGTATTTTTGGGAATTCTTTATTATTAAATATCTGAAAAAGTAAATAGTCATAAAACACGAGCTCAATCGTATCGAATTACTGGAACTCCGCTTAGATTCGGGGACATAAATCAGATCTACATGCTACCTAAAATAGATAAGCCATATTTTACCGTAAGAAATTTGTATTATGCAAAGTAACTGGAAAGTTGTGGATTCAGATAAAATATCAACGTTTTGGCTTAAATTATTAACAACTGCTCATGAGTCACTAGCAAATGACTTTGGTAAGGTGCCTGCCATGTTATCTAACTACAGGAAATGCTTCTCATATATACACAATGAGTTAGATCTAGCACGGTCTCAAGATTTTGTATGCATAAGCTGTTAGCTACGTTATTTAACAAACATGTATAGCGTGTTCTTAAAGCGTAATACCAAAATTCTAGATAGATACACCATAATTGTAGCTGAATATGTCTGGATAAAGATTTCCATGAATGGCTAAGTTACAAATGAAGTCTTTTGAATTAATTGAATTAATACTACTTTGCTAATTATCATTGTCGTTCAGTACTCCTTCGTGTGCTTACACTGACTGACTACATGCTCATTGCTCACTGAATCATCTAACATGTATTATAGCGAAGAACATACAGAGCAAATGGACGCGACACAATACTATATGCAAAAAAATCATCGATGCCATCTGAGGAGAAACCTGTGCAGATGTATTATTCGAAAATAGTGGGTAAATTGCAAAAACCTAAAACATGCACAGTTTGGAAGGCATTCATGTAATTGTTTAATAACGAAAGGGTTGCGTTTCTAAAGTAAAACTGGTAGTATATAATGTGATAATTGCTTGTTAATATCACAAATAATCTTTAACATGAATTACCTAAGTTAGTGCAAGTGTTCAAATATTAACCAATCATTAAAAGTTTTAAGTTTTCCACTGAGTCACAATATTTATCTTTGTATCTACAAGAGTAAGTATTGCTATGATCTATCTGTGGATATGAGCATTAATTTTATACTTATACCTTTCAGATACGCATGCTCATATATTTACTCTTTTAAATGTCAGATTGACTTAACATTAAATACTAATAGTTATATACTTCTTTCATTTTGTTAAATAACCCGATGCGCCAGTTACATCTATGTTATACTATTTTATATACTAGCTCAGTAATTAATTTTAAAATATGAAACTCTCGCTCTCAGCTAGTGACTAGCATTTTATGATTGTAGTAGGTTTTTAACAATTATTTTCGTTGCAAATTTAATATCGATTATGTAGATGTCTTCAATATAAAGTCTACATGGAGAGTTTCCTTAATTTCAGAATTTTATTGCATTTACATTTCTGATGATTACTTACTAGTAATTATACGGTTTAATGTGTTGAGCATAAATCTTGCCTATCAGAAATATTTTAATTCACTCTGTGATATTCAATACTAGTCTAAATTCTTTATGATGTTTGTTTGATTCACACAGATGCGTGCATCAAAACCTTTTTGCTTATAATTATTCATGTAATTCGAGTCATAACTGTTCTATCTCATTCAAAGGTCGTGGTAAAGTCAAATTTGCATCTTGCCGTATTTGTTTGCCTCTGTTAATATTGGAAAGGAATTTGTAAGCTTCCCTTAATGGCTTTTAAGCGGATGGATACACTTTCTAATAGGACTTAAGCCGACTTAGCGTATTTGGGACTCATGTGTTTATGGATTTCGTTCAATACAATGCCTCATTGAGAGAGCTTAGCACTAAGATTTCTTAAAATAAGCATTTATTCCTAAACAACGTGCGACGCTCCGATTGGCTACGCAGGATCGCCTCAGCCAATAGTGTTTGAGCCTTCCCCTCCTTGTTAAATTTGCGATTTCAGCTCATTGTCAATTCAGCTTCAGTTAGATTCAGAATTTCGAATAAGCAAGTTCAGCTATGCTTTGTGCTGGTTTGCGGTCGGTCTAGCTTCCTGGTAAAGACGTTTCCAGGTTGTTTTGTGTGACGGTTACGCGCAATTCGCTATTTTCGCGTGGCCAATCCAAGCGTGTCACAACAGTTGAAGCTATTGTAAAAAACCATCGGTCCATCAGTGACGTTTGTAATCGTTGTTACTCAATATACTCGTGTTTGTTAAGTCTTGTTTCACTCCAACAAATAACTGAACCCAAGTCAAGGGTTATTAAGTGGCAGTTCCCGGCAATCCCATTGAACCGGAATTCGCAGCGGATTAACTGGGGGCCCCATTCGTGGAAGCCTCTTTTCAAGTTAATTATACAAAAAAAAATGTTTGTAGTTCTCTGTTACGTTGAAGTTCTCCAATGCAACTAGGAGATGAACTGCTACAGGTTCTCAGCAAGTCCTTCCATTATCGGCACCATAGTCGAGTATGCTGACACTCCCATTATCAGGTACGTATCAAATAACATGTGAATTATTGGGCTTTATCTTAATATGCAAATATCGAATCTTGAGTCACCTATGCTCTAGTACAAATTAGTTTATTAAAACATAATTATGTAGAATAAAATGTTTTTTAAAGGTTACACTAATCATCTAGCCTAGTTAGTATACCATTCTTAGTTACTGTTAAATTTTTGCATTGATTATATAATTTGACATATTATATAAAATTAAATTACTTTACTATATCTTAAAATCTAAATTTCGTTCACATTCAATAACACAACTTCCATACACAGTCAAAAATATATGCAAATGCCAGCATAGCTTAACAAAATTTAGAAATCTACTCATTTTTATTCACTTGTGTATATTAAAACTCCACATTTAGACCTGCACCGTTTTCCGTGTTCGCTACTCACTTATCCTTTCAAATTCCTCCTTAACATATTTTTTCTAAACTGCATTGTCCTTTATTATGTTCTATTTTTCAGTTTATCTTACTGTTTGTGCATGCGTTTGCTGCTTCGTTGAATCATCTACTACGTTATGACGTTATCAATGGAAATAAAGTGGCTCATTGTCACTTTCCAATGAAAATCAATTGTGTAATTTTAGTCCCATTCAGAATTAAGATATCTAGTTTTAGCTTTATTTATGAATTGTAAGCCGAATATTATAAAATTAATAAAAAAAAAATTTTTATTGAGCAAGTAAATCTCATTAAGGGTGGCTGTCCTCATCTTTTCATACAATAATCGAATTAATATTAGTTGCCGATGCAGAGAATTATCGGAGTATTTTATGTAACAGCCAGAAAAGGTAATTTCAAGACAAAAAACATCTAGAACTGATATACCTCCTACAATAATGCTATTCGGTACCACACACTAACAGGCTGATAGAAGATCTAGAAATATGCAGTAAATCCAGTGATCTGCCACGTAATATTGTAAATTTAAATAGGTACGTAGAAACCAATCTCCAACTAACAAGATCATCAGATATTATCAATTCCCAATGGTTATTTGAAGGTCCACCGAAAAATATATACAGATGTCCATTATATTGAGGTGGAAGAATGCCTTGTATTAATAAAGGGGATTAATTAGAATGTGAATAATTAAATAGGGCAAATCACCACAATGCTCAGAGTACTTTTATTATGTAAAAATTTTCCTGTCAGTATTTTATGCTAATCAAAATGAAATGTATTGATTGTAATCTAATAAAATGGTTAATTGCCTTTTTCTATATTTTATTGAACTGCAATAATAATCTGGGCTAGTTCCGGCAAAACACAAAACTACTTCTCTCAGGTTGGGTTCAGATCTGAGTTTTATTTGAAATTATGTTTAGAATATTCGACTCAGCCTAGCTCATATACGCAATTTATGTTAGTACAACTGCACTACTAGATTCGGTTACTCATAACCTCACAAACCTGACTTTTAACTCAGAAAGCTGTTAGTGCATATAGCGTTTATTTTAATATTTAAAAGTGAAATTCTGCCAGGAACCATCAGGTAAATCGGATTAAAACTCCCGCCTAGCAACAACTGACTCGATTTTGTTTAGATATGACGTCAAACGACGACAGCTGCTCTTTTGTTTTGGACTTAAATTTTCTGGCAAAACCGCAATTTCTACTGACGCCATTTAAATTACACCAACTGAGACGAATCTGGATGTTTTGAAATACAATGACTCTCCTCCGCAAACTGTATTCTTGGTGATTACTAGCTTTCCCGGCTTTCAAACACACCAAAACATGCCACTCCTACTTTTTAAATTCTAGCCGAACTGGGCTCGAAGACAGATGCCTAATAACTGGTATAATAAAATGGTAAACCTTTTAGACTTGACAAACACTTTTTATTACATAAAAACATTAAATTTGCTGGAGCACAATTTTTCCCCAAACTAGTCAATGATTTATAAAACCTTTACAATTCGGACTTGCTCATATTAAAGTAGTATGATCAAATATACGGAGAATGTGTTTCAAGCTCAGAAAAGTGCAATACCATATTTCTAGTTTGAAGAGTAGTTTTTGTCAATCGTACTTTTTGTAACATCGACCCTGTTACACGTGGTACGCAAGAAAAAATTTTTGAAGATCAATACTTCCACCATCGAAAACATACTAAAAATGTTTACTCCATTAAATTTCAGCAGCAAACATAATACAGAGAAACCTTTAACAATAATGCGGTGTATTCATAATTGGCAAAATAATTTATTCTTCTCTACTTCAATTGTAGGTCGTAAATAAAACATCTGCTCTTAATCTTAATAAGAAAAAGTGGTTTCCCGAAAATGGAGTCAGTGGAAGACAAAATTGTGGAAAGTCAAAACTACTAATGAAATATATTCAAACTTGAAACGGGCATCTGGTCACCCTTGTTTAGATAGCATATTTTTATATGTATATTTATACCAGTTTGTGTCTGCATGCTTATTATGGTTAATTGTAATGTAGCTTGGTCAAACCTACACAAATCCGGTCTTTCGAACGTCGCTGGTTCTTGGGGAATGGCAGTTGCTTACGTTCTTTACCCAAAGCCGGCTACCTTTTTTGCTGCTCCAAAAGAATTGTGCATGCCTCGAGATAAATGGAAGCCTTGCAGTAAATAGTCGCTACTTGTAGGTTTTGTGGGTGCCACAAGCAAACGCTTGCGTTGCCAGTAGACGACATTTTCATTATGTACCGTGTGAGTACACAAATTGAAAAACAGCCACGTATATTTGTAAGGTCCATTGCGTGTTTGTGAAGTATCAGTCGTCTCGGCACCAGCTAGCAGATAGTATAATTCCCCCGCTTTGTTTGTGGTAAAATTTTCACGGGTAGCACCCTTGAAGGTTTGGTGACGCAATCTAAGCTTAGCCCAATTCGAAAGTACATATCAGTTCTTGTGGCCCGATTTCCAGGTGAACCAATAATAACAGAAAATGTCTGCAGCTTAAAGCGATAAACAGTCGCTGGAACTGTATTAAAATCACGGATATAGGAAAGCGCTTGGAAATTGAACCGGGTTTTTATGCATGCAATCACGTACAGGGTCGGCATCAGATACAGTGTCGGCTTCGGAAAGTTTTCGCTTCTAAGGAGACCTGTTTCGACGCAGTTTTAAGATAGTTTTATGAATGTACTGAGGTACATGTGACTAGCTCCAAACTATATCGCACGTAGGTTGTCCATTTTTGTTTTACATTTGTGTTTAAGAATGGCATTTAGTACTATTTCCTGTTATTTTGTTTGTGATCTAATATATGTTTTACAGCCAATGCGGTTGTGGAAGCAAATTGACTTTTTTGGTACTCACGTTTTAAGTTTGATTCAGTTTGAGAACACCACAGGTGCAAACCAGCTTCTTCTTTTTGGCATGCAGTGATCGTTCATAACTACGACAGGGGTAGTTGAGAGTTTTATGTGTACTGAGCTAGCAATTTGAATAAAAGAGAAAATAATTTATTAAAATAATAGTGTACGAAGTATCTAAGTTTACTGCAGCTTGAAGATTATATAAAAGAGTATTAATAGCATCTACAAACGCTACTTGACACGTTTGAATTAGTTTGAGTATGAAACGAAATGAGAGAAAATTAAAACGTACAAAATATTTCTAATGGTCTTGCAGTGCTTCCTACAGCTTGAAAAGTATTTAAAAGAGTATTAATAACATCTACAAACGCTATTTGGCACGTTTGAATTAGTTTGAGTATGAAAAAAATGAGAGAAAATTAAAATGTACAAAATAATTCTCATAGTCTTGCAGTGTTTCCTACAGCTTGAAAATTATATAAAGGAGTATTAGTACCATCTACAAACGCCATTTGAGCCGTTTGAATTCGTTTGAATATGATACGAAATGAAAGAAAATTAAAATGTACAAAATAATTCTAAATGGTCTTGCAGTGTTTCCTACAGCTTGAAAATTATATAAAAGGGTATTAATAGCATCTACAAACGCCATTTGAGGCGTTTGAATTAGTTTAAATATGATACGAAATGAATGAAAATTAAAATGAACAAAATAATTCTAATGGTCTTGCAGTGTTTCCTACAGCTTTAAAATTATATAAAATAGTATTAATAGCATCTACAAACGCCACTTGACACGTTTGAATTAGTATGGATATGAAAAGAAATAAGAGAAAATAAAAATGTAGGAAATAATTCTAATGGTCTTGCAGTGTTTCCTACAGCTTGAAAATTATATAAAAGGGTATTAATAGCATCTACAAACGCCATTTGAACCGTTTGAATTAGTTTAAATATGATACGAAATGAATGAAAATTAAAATGTACAAAATAATTCTAATGGTCTTGCAGTGTTTCCTACAGCTTTAAAGTTATATAAAAGACTATTAATAGCATCTACAAACGCCATTTGAGCCGTTTGAATTAGTTTGAATATAATACGAAATGAAAGAAAATTGAAATGTAAAAAATAATTCTAATGGTCTTGCAGTGTTTCCTAAAGCTCTAAAATTATATAAAAGAGTATCAATAGCATTTACAAAAGCAATTTGAGCCGTTTGAATTTGTTTGTATATGATACGAAATGAGAGAAAATTTAAATGTACAAAACAATTCTAGTGGTCTTGCAGTGCTTCCTACAGCTGTAAAATTATATAAAAGAGTATTAATGGCATCTACAAACGCCATTTGAGCCGTTTGAATTAGTTTGAATATGATACGAAATGAAAGAAAATTAAAATGTATAAAATAATTCTAATGGTCTTGCAGTGTTTCCTACAGCTTTAAAATTATATAAAAGAGTATTAATAGCATCTACAAACGCAATTTGAGCCGTTTGAATTCGTTTGAATATGATACGAAATGAAAGAAAATTAAAATGTACAAAATAATTCTAAATGGTCTTGCAGTGTTCCTACAGCTTGAAAATTATATAAAAGAGTATTAATACCATCTACAAACGCAACTTGACACGTTTGAATTAGTTTGAGTATGAAACGAAATGAGAGAAAATTAAAACGTACAAAATAATTCTAATGGTCTTGCAGTGCTTCCTACAGCTTGAAAAGTATATAAAAGAGTACTAATAACTTCTACAAACGCTATTTGGCACGTATGAATTAGTTTGAGTATGAAGCGAAATGAGACAAAATTAAAATGCACAAAATATTCTAATAGTCTTGCAGTGTTTACTACAGCTTGAAAATTATATAAAAGAATATTAATAGCATCTACAAACGCTACTTGACACGTTTGAATTAGTTTGAGTATGAAACGAAATGAGAGAAAATTAAAATGTACAATATAATTCTAATAGTCTTGCAGTGTTTACTACAGCTTGAAAATTATATAAAAGAGTATTAATAGCATCTACAAACGCTACTTGACACGATTGAATTAGTTTGAGTATGAAACGAAATGAGAGAAAATTAAAACGCACAAAATAATTCTAATGGTCTTGCAGTGTTTCCTACAGCATTAAAATTATATAAAAGAGGATTAATAGCATCTACAAACGCTACTTGACACGTTTGAATTAGTTTGAGTATGATACGAAATGAAAGAAAATTAAAATGTACAAAATTATTCTAAATGGTCTTGCAGTGTTTCCTACAGCTTTAAAATTATATAGAAGAGTATTAATAGCATCTACAAACGCCATTTGAGCCGCTTGAATTAGTTTGAATATGATACGAAATGAAAGAAAATTAAAATGTACAAAATAATTCTAATGGTCTTGCAGTGTTTCCTACAGCTTTAAAATTATATAACGTAATATTAATAGCATCTACAAACGCCATTTGAGCCGTTTGAATTAGTTTGAATATGATACGAAATGAAAGAAAATTAAAATGTACAAAATAATTCTAAATGGTCTTGCAGTGTTTGCTACAGCTTGAAAATTATATAAAGGAGTATTAATAGCATCTACAAACGCTATTTGACACGTTTGAATTAGTATGAATGTGAAAAGAAATAAGAGAAAATTAAAATGTAAAAAATAATTCGAATGGTCTTGCAGTGTTTCCTACAGCTTGAAAATTATATAAAAGAGTATTAATAGCTTCTACAAACGCTATTTGACACCTTTGAATTAGTTTGAGTATGAAGCGAAATGAGAGAAAATTAAAATGTAGAAAATAATTCTAATGGTCTTGCAGTGTTTCCGACAGCTTGAAAATTATATAAAAGAGTATTATACAAACGCTATTTGACACGTTTGAATTAGTTTGAGTATGAAGCGAAATGAGAGAAAATTAAAATGTACAAAATAATTCTAATAGTCTTGGAGTGTTTCCTACAGCTTGAAAATTATATAAAAGAGTATTAATACCATCTACAAACGCCATTTGAGCCGTTTGAATTAGTTTGAATATGATACGAAATGAAAGAAAATTAAAATGTACAAAATAATTCTAAATGGTCTTGCAGTGTTTGCTACAGCTTGAAAATTATATAAAGGAGTATTATTAGCATCTACAATCGCTATTTGGCACGTTTGAATTGGTTTGAGTATGAAGCGAAATGAGAGAAAATTAAAATGTACAAAATAATTCTAAATTGTCTTGCAGTGTTTGCTAGAGCTTGAAGATTATATAAAGGAGTATTATTAGCATCTACAAACGCTATCTGACACGTTTGAATTAGTATGAATATGAAAACAAATGAGAGAAAACTAAAATGTACAAAATAATTCTAATAGTCTTGCAGTGTTTCCTACAGCTTGAAAATTATATAAAAGAGTATTAATACCATCTACAAACGCCATTTGAGCCGTTTGAATTAGTTTGAATATGATACGAAATGAAAGAAAATTAAAATGTACAAAATAATTCTAAATGGTCTTGCAGTGTTTGCTACAGCTTGAAAATTATATAAAGGAGTATTATTAGCATCTACAATCGCTATTTGACACGTTTGAATTAGTTTGAGTATGAAGCGAAATGAGAGAAAATTAAAATATACAAAATAATTCTGATGGTCTTGCAGTGTTTCCTACAGCTTTAAAATTATATAAAAGATAATGAATACCTTCTACAAACGCCATTTGAGCCGTTTGAATTAGTTTGAATATGATACGAAATAAAAGAAAATTAAAATGTACAAAATAATTCTAAATGGTCTTGCAGTGGTTGCTATAGCTTGAAAATTATATAAAGGAGTATTATTAGCATCTACAAAAGCTATTTGACACGTTTGAATTAGTATGAATATGAAAAGAAATGAGAGAAAATTAAAATGTAGAAAATAATTCTAATGGTCTTGCAGTGTTTCCTACTGTTTGAAAATTATGTAAAAGAGTATTAATAGCATCTACAAACGCTACTTGAACCATTTCAATTAGTTTGAATATGATACGAAATGAAAGAAAATTAAAATGTACAAAATTAATCTAAATGGTTTTGCAGTGTTCCTACAGCTTGAAAATTATATAAAAGAGTATTAATAGCATCTACAAACGCTACTTGAACCGTTTGAATTAGTTTGAATATGATACGAAATGAAAGAAAATTAAAATGTACAAAATTAATCTAAATGGTTTTGCAGTGTTCCTACAGCTTGAAAATTATATAAAAGAGTATTAATAGCATCTACAAACGCTACTTGACACGTTTGAATTAGTTTGAGTATGAAACGAAATGAGAGAAAATTAAAACGTACAAAATAATTCTAATGTTCTTGCAGTACTTCCTACAGCTTTAAAAGTATATAAAAAAGTATTAATAACATCTACAAGCTGGTCTAAACTGGTACCAAGTGGCGCAGAATAGAGACACTTGGAATAATATGAGAGAGCCCTATATCAATCTGATAGAAAACGGCTAACAAAGAAGAGAGAACATCTACAAACGCTATTTGGCACGTTTGAATTAGTTTGAGTATGAAGCGAAATGAGAGAAAATTAAAATGTACAAAATAATTCTAATAAACGTGCAGTGTTTACTACAGCTTGAAAATTATATAAAAGAGTATTAATAGCATCTACAAACGCTACTTGACACGTTTGAATTAGTTTGAGTATGAAACGAAATGAGAGAAAATTAAAACGTACAAAATAATTCTAATGATCTTGCAGTGTTTCCTACAGCTTGAAAATTATATAAAAGAGTATTAATTCCATCTACAAACGCCATTTGAACCGGTTGAATTCGTTTGAATATGATACGAAATGAAAGAAAATTAAAATGTACAAAATAATTCTAAATGGTCTTGCAGTGTTTGCTACAGTTTGAAAATTATATAAAGGAGTATTAATAGCATCTACAAACGCTATTTGACACGTTTGAATTAGTATGGATATGAAAAGAAATGAGAGAAAATTAAAATGTAGAAAATAATTCTAATAGTGTTGCAGTGTTTATTACAGCTTGAAAATTATATAAAAGAGTATTAATACCATCTACAAACGCTACTTGACACGTTTGAATTAGTTTGAGTATGAAACAAAATGAGAGAAAATTAACACGTACAAAATAATTCTAATGGTCTTGCAGTGCTTCCTACAGCTTGAAAAGTATTTAAAAGAGTATAAATAACATCTAGAAACGCTATTTGGCACGTTTGAATTAGTTTGAGTATGAAACGAAATGAGAGAAAATTAAAATATAGAAAATAATTCTAATGGTCTTGCAGTGTTTCCTACAACTTGAAAATGATATAAAAGGGTATTAATAGCATCTACAAACGCCATTTGAGTAGTTAGAATTAGTTTGAATATGATACGAAATGAAAGAAAATTGATATGTACAAAATAATTCTAATGGTCTTGCAGTGTTTCCTACAGCTTGAAAATTATATAAAAGAGTATTAATAACATCTACAAACGCTATGTGGCACGTTTGAATTAGTTTGAGTATGAAGCGAAATGAGAGAAAATTAAAATGTAGAAAATAATTCTAATAGTCTTGCAGTGTTTACT
Source organism: Agriotes lineatus (assembly GCA_940337035.1). Classification (NCBI taxonomy): domain Eukaryota; kingdom Metazoa; phylum Arthropoda; class Insecta; order Coleoptera; family Elateridae; genus Agriotes; species Agriotes lineatus. The sequence goes on from CALNHX010007327.1 coordinate 43,542, forward strand.
ACAGCTTGAAAATTATATAAAAGAGTATTAATAGCATCTACAAACGCTACTTGACACGTTTGAATTAGTTTGAGTATGAAACGAAATGAGAGAAAATTAAAATGTACAAAATAATTCTAATAGTCTTGCAGTGTTTACTACAGCTTGAAAATTATATAAAAGAGTATTAATAGCATCTACAAACGCTACTTGACACGTTTGAATTAGTTTGAGTATGAAACGAAATGAGAGAAAATTAAAACGTACAAAATATTTCTAATGGTCTTGCAGAGCTTCCTACAGATTGAAAAGTATATAAAAGAGTATTAATAACATCTACAAACGCTATTTGGCACGTTTGAATTGGTTTGAGTATGAAACGAAATGAGAGAAACTTAAAATGTACAAAATAATTCCAATAGTCTTGCAGTGTTTCCTACAGCTTGAAAATTATATAAAAGAGTATTAATTCCATCTACAAACGCCATTTGAACCGGTTGAATTCGTTTGAATATGATACGAAATGAAAGAAAATTAAAATGTACAAAATAATTCTAAATGGTCTTGCAGTGTTTGCTACAGTTTGAAAATTATATAAAGGAGTATTAATAGCATCTACAAACGCTATTTGACACGTTTGAATTAGTATGGATATGAAAAGAAATGAGAGAAAATTAAAATGTAGAAAATAATTCTAATAGTGTTGCAGTGTTTATTACAGCTTGAAAATTATATAAAAGAGTATTAATACCATCTACAAACGCTACTTGACACGTTTGAATTAGTTTGAGTATGAAACAAAATGAGAGAAAATTAACACGTACAAAATAATTCTAATGGTCTTGCAGTGCTTCCTACAGCTTGAAAAGTATTTAAAAGAGTATAAATAACATCTAGAAACGCTATTTGGCACGTTTGAATTAGTTTGCGTATGAAACGAAATGAGAGAAAATTAAAATATAGAAAATAATTCTAATGGTCTTGCAGTGTTTCCTACAACTTGAAAATGATATAAAAGGGTATTAATAGCATCTACAAACGCCATTTGAGTAGTTAGAATTAGTTTGAATATGATACGAAATGAAAGAAAATTGATATGTACAAAATAATTCTAATGGTCTTGCAGTGTTTCCTACAGCTTGAAAATTATATAAAAGAGTATTAATAACATCTACAAACGCTATGTGGCACGTTTGAATTAGTTTGAGTATGAAGCGAAATGAGAGAAAATTAAAATGTAGAAAATAATTCTAATAGTCTTGCAGTGTTTACTACAGCTTGAAAATTATATAAAAGAGTATTAATAGCATCTACAAACGCTACTTGACACGTTTGAATTAGTTTGAGTATGAAACGAAATGAGAGAAAATTAAAATGTACAAAATAATTCTAATAGTCTTGCAGTGTTTACTACAGCTTGAAAATTATATAAAAGAGTATTAATAGCATCTACAAACGCTACTTGACACGTTTGAATTAGTTTGAGTATGAAACGAAATGAGAGAAAATTAAAACGTACAAAATATTTCTAATGGTCTTGCAGAGCTTCCTACAGATTGAAAAGTATATAAAAGAGTATTAATAACATCTACAAACGCTATTTGGCACGTTTGAATTGGTTTGAGTATGAAACGAAATGAGAGAAACTTAAAATGTACAAAATAATTCCAATAGTCTTGCAGTGTTTCCTACAGCTTGAAAATTATATAAAAGAGTATTAATACCATCTACAAACGCCATTTGAGCCGGTTGAATTCGTTTGAATATGATACGAAATGAAAGAAAATTAAAATGTACAAATTAATTCTAAATGGTCTTGCAGTGTTTGCTACAGTTTGAAAATTACATAAAGGAGGATTAATAGCATCTACAAACGCTATTTGACACGTTTGAATTAGTATGGATATGAAAAGAAATGAGAGAAAATTAAAATGTAGAAAATAATTCTAATAGTGTTGCAGTGTTTATTACAGCTTGAAAATTATATAAAAGAGTATTAATAGCATCTACAAACGCTACTTGACACGTTTGAATTAGTTTGAGTATGAAACGAAATGAGAGAAAATTAACACGTACAAAATAATTCTAATGGTCTTGCAGTGCTTCCTACAGCTTGAAAAGTATTTAAAAGAGTATTAATAACATCTAGAAACGCCATTTGGCACGTTTGAATTAGTTTGAGTATGAAACGAAATGAGAGGAAATTAAAATGTATAAAATAATTCTAATAGTCTTCCTGTGTTTCCTACAGCTTGAAAATTTTATAAAAGGGTATTAATAGCATCTACAAACGCCATTTTATCCGTTTGAATTCGTTTGAATATGATACGAAATGAAAGAAAATTAAAATGTACAAAATAATTCTAAATGGTCTTGCAGTGTTTGCTACATTTTGAAAATTATATAAAGGAGTATTAATAGCATCTACAAACGCTATTTGACACGTTTGAATTAGTATGGATATGAAAAGAAATGAGAGAAAATTAAAATGTAGAAAATAATTCTAATAGTGTTGCAGTGTTTACTGCAGCTTGAAAATTATATAAAAGAGTATTAATAGCATCTACAAACGCTACTTGACACGTTTGAATTAGTTTGAGTATGAAACGAAATGAGAGAAAATTAAAACGTACAAAATAATTCTAATGGTCTTGCAGAGCTTCCTACAGCTTGAAAAGTATATAAAAGAGTATTAATAACATCTACAAACGCTATTTGGCACGTTTGAATTAGTTTGAGTATGAAACGAAATGAGAGAAAACTAAAATGTACAAAATAATTCTAATAGTCTTGCAGTGTTTCCTACAGCTTGAAAATTATATAAAAGAGTATTAATACCATCTACAAACGCCATTTGAACCGGTTGAATTCGTTTGAATATGATACGAAATGAAAGAAAATTAAAATGTACAAAATAATTCTAAATGGTCTTGCAGTGTTTGCTACAGTTTGAAAATTATATAAAGGAGTATTAATAGCATCTACAAACGCTATTTGACACGTTTGAATTAGTATGGATATGAAAAGAAATGATAGAAAATTAAAATGTAGAAAATAATTCTAATAGTGTTGCAGTGTTTATTACAGCTTGAAAATTATATAAAAGAGTAATAATAGCGTCTACAAACCCTACTTGACACGTTTGAATTAGTTTGAGTATGAAACGAAATGAGAGAAAATTAACACGTACAAAATAATTCTAATGGTCTTGCAGTGCTTCCTACAGCTTGAAAAGTATTTAAAAGAGTATAAATAACATCTAGAAACGCTATTTGGCACGTTTGAATTAGTTTGAGTATGAAACGAAATGAGAGAAAATTAAAATGTATAAAATAATTCTAATATTCTTCCTGTGTTTCCTACAGCTTGAAAATTTTATAAAAGGGTATTAATAGCATCTACAAACGCCATTTGATCCGTTTGAATTCGTTTGAATATGATACGAAATGAAAGAAAATTAAAATGTACAAAATAATTCTAAATGGTCTTGCAGTGTTTGCTACATTTTGAAAATTATATAAAGGAATATTAATAGCATCTACAAACGCTATTTGACACGTTTGAATTAGTATGGATATGAAAAGAAATGAGAGAAAATTAAAATGTAGAAAATAATTCTAATAGTGTTGCAGTGTTTACTGCAGCTTGAAAATTATATAAAAAAGTATTAATAGCATCTACAAACACTACTTGACACGTTTGAATTAGTTTGAGTATGAAACAAAATGAGAGAAAATTAAAACGTACAAAATAATTCTAATGGTCTTGCAGTGCTTCCTACAGCTTGAAAAGTATTTAAAAGGGTATTAATAACATCTACAAACGCTATTTGGCACGTTTGAATTAGTTTGAGTATGAAACGAAATGAGAGAAAATTAAAATGTACAAAATAATTCTAATAGTCTTGAAGTGTTTCCTACAGCTTGAAAATTATTTAAAAGAGTATTAGTACCATCTACAAACGCCATTTGAGCCGTTTGAATTCGTTTGAATATGATACGAAATGAAAGAAAATTAAAATGTACAAAATAATTCTAAATGGTCTTGCAGTGTTTGCTACAGTTTGAAAATTATATAAAGGAGTATTAATAGCATCTACAAACGCAATTTGACACGTTTGAATTAGTATGGATATGAAAAGAAATGAGAGAAAATTAAAATGTAGAAAATAATTCTAATGGTCTTGCAGTGTTTCCTACAGCTTGACAATTATATAAAAGAGTATTAATAGCATCTACAAACGCCATTTGAGCCGTCTGAATTAGTTTGAATATGATACGAAATGAAAGAAAATTAAAATGTACAAAATAATTCTAATGGTCTTGCAGTGTTTCCTACAGCTTTAAAATTATATAAAAGAGTATTAATAGCATCTACAAACGCCATTTGAGCCGTTTGAATTAGTTTGAATATGATACGAAATGAAAGAAAATTAAAATGTACAAAATAATTCTAATGGTCATGCAGTGTTTCCTACAGCTTTAAAATTATATAAAAGAGTATTAATAGCATCTACAAACGCCATTTGAGCCGTTTGAATTCGTTTGAATATGATACGAAATGAAAGAAAATTAAAATGTACAAAATAATTCTAAATGGTCTTGCAGTGTTTGCTACAGTTTGAAAATTATATGAAGGAGTATTAATAGCATCTACAAACGCTATTTGCCACGTTTGAATTAGTATGGATATGAAAAGAAATAAGAGAAAATAAAAATGTAGAAAATAATTCTAATGGTCTTGCAGTGTTTCCTACAACTTGAAAATTATATAAAAGGGTATTAATAGCATCTACAAACGCCATTTGAGCCGTTTGAATTAGTTTGAATATGATACGAAATGAAAGAAAATTGATATGTACAAAATAATTCTAATGGTCTTGCAGTGTTTCCTAAAGCTTGAAAATTATATAAAAGAGTATTAATAATATCTACAAACGCTATGTGGCACGTTTGAATTAGTTTGAGTATGAAGCGAAATGAGAGAAAATTAAAATGTAGAAAATAATTCTAATAGTCTTGCAGTGTTTACTACAGCTTGAAAATTATATAAAAGAGTATTAATAGCATCTACAAACGCTACTTGACACGTTTGAATTAGTTTGAGTATGAAACGAAATGAGAGAAAATTAAAATGTACAAAATAATTCTAATAGTCTTGCAGTGTTTCCTACAGCTTGAAAATTATATAAAAGAGTATTAATACCATCTACAGACGCCATTTGAGCCGGTTGAATTCGTTTGAATATGATACGAAATGAAAGAAAATTAAAATGTACAAAATAATTCTAAATGGTCTTGCAGTGTTTGCTACAGTTTGAAAATTATATAAAGGAGTATTAATAGCATCTACAAACGCTATTTGACACGTTTGAATTAGTATGGATATGAAAAGACATGAGAGAAAATTCAAATGTAGAAAATAATTCTAATAGTGTTGCAGTGTTTATTACAGCTTGAAAATTATATAAAAGAGTATTAATAGCATCTACAAACGCTACTTGACACGTTTGAATTAGTTTGAGTATGAAACGAAATGAGAGAAAATTAACACGTACAAAATAATTCTAATGGTCTTGCAGTGCTTCCTACAGCTTGAAAAGTATTTAAAAGAGTATTAATAACATCTAGAAACGCTATTTGGCACGTTTGAATTAGTTTGAGTATGAAACGAAATGAGAGAAAATTAAAATGTATAAAATAATTCTAATAGTCTTCCTGTGTTTCCTACATCTTGAAAATTTTATAAAAGGGTATTAATAGCATCTACAAACGCCATTTGATCCGTTTGAATTCGTTTGAATATGATACGAAATGAAAGAAAATTAAAATGTACAAAATAATTCTAAATGGTCTTGCAGTGTTTGCTACATTTTGAAAATTATATAAAGGAGTATTAATAGCATCTACAAACGCTATTTGACACGTTTGAATTAGTATGGATATGAAAAGAAATGAGAGAAAATTAAAATGTAGAAAATAATTCTAATAGTGTTGCAGTGTTTACTGCAGCTTGAAAAGTATTTAAAAGGGTATTAATAACATCTACAAACGCTATTTGGCACGTTTGAATTAGTTTGAGTATGAAACGAAATGAGAGAAAATTAAAATGTACAAAATAATTCTAATAGTCTTGAAGTGTTTCCTACAGCTTGAAAATTATATAAAAGAGTATTAGTACCATCTACAAACGCCATTTGAGCCGTTTGAATTCGTTTGAGTATGATACGAAATGAAAGAAAATTATAATGTACAAAATAATTCTAAATGGTCTTGCAGTGTTTGCTACAGTTTGAAAATTATATAAAGGAGTATTAATAGCATCTACAAACGCAATTTGACACGTTTGAATTAGTATGGATATGAAAAGAAATGAGAGAAAATTAAAATGTAGAAAATAATTCTAATGGTCTTGCAGTGTTTCCTACAGCTTGACAATTATATAAAGGAGTATTAATAGCATCTACAAACGCCATTTGAGCCGTCTGAATTAGTTTGAATATGATACGAAATGAAAGAAAATTAAAATGTACAAAATAATTCTAATGGTCTTGCAGTGTTTCCTACAGCTTTAAAATTATATAAAAGAGTATTAATAGCATCTACAAACGCCATTTGAGCCGTTTGAATTAGTTTGAATATGATACGAAATGAAAGAAAATTAAAATGTACAAAATAATTCTAATGGTCATGCAGTGTTTCCTACAGCTTTAAAATTATATAAAAGAGCATTAATAGCATCTACAAACGCCATTTGAGCCGTTTGAATTCGTTTGAATATGATACGAAATGAAAGAAAATTAAAATGTACAAAATAATTCTAAATGGTCTTGCAGTGTTTGCTACAGTTTGAAAATTATATGAAGGAGTATTAATAGCATCTACAAACGCTATTTGCCACGTTTGAATTAGTATGGATATGAAAAGAAATAAGTGAAAATAAAAATTTAGAAAATAATTCTAATGGTCTTGCAGTGTTTCCTACAACTTGAAAATTATATAAAAGGGTATTAATAGCATCTACAAACGCCATTTGAGCCGTTTGAATTAGTTTGAATATGATACGAAATGAAAGAAAATTGATATGTACTAAATAATTCTAATGGTCTTGCAGTGTTTCCTAAAGCTTGAAAATTATATAAAAGAGTATTAATAACATCTACAAACACTATGTGGCACGTTTGAATTAGTTTGAGTATGAAGCGAAATGAGAGAAAATTAAAATGTAGAAAATAATTCTAATAGTCTTGCAGTGTTTACTACAGCTTGAAAATTATATAAAGGAGTATTAATAGCATCTACAAACGCTACTTGACACGTTTGAATTAGTTTGAGTATGAAACGAAATGAGAAAAAATTAAAATGTACAAAATAATTCTAATAGTCTTGCAGTGTTTACTACAGCTTGAAAATTATATAAAAGAGTATTAATAGCATCTACAAACGCTACTTGACACGTTTGAATTAGTTTGAGTATGAAACGAAATGAGAGAAAATTAAAACGTACAAAATATTTCTAATGGTCTTGCAGAGCTTCCTACAGCTTGAAAAGTATATAAAAGAGTATTAATAACATCTACCAACGCTATTTGGCACGTTTGAATTAGTTGGAGTATGAAACGAAATGAGAGAAACTTAAAATGTTCAAAATAATTTCAATAGTCTTGCAGTGTTTCCTCCAACTTGAAAATTATATAAAAGAGTATTAATACCATCTACAAACGCCATTTGAGCCGGTTGAATTCGTTTGAATATGATACGAAATGAAAGAAAATTAAAATGTACAAAATAATTCTAAATGGTCTTGCAGTATTTGCTACAGTTTGAAAATTATATAAAGGAGTATTAATAGCATCTACAAACGCTATTTGACACGTTTGAATTAGTATGGATATGAAAAGAAATGAGAGAAAATTAAAATGTAGAAAATAATTCTAATAGTGTTGCAGTGTTTATTACAGCTTGAAAATTATATAAAAGAGTATTAATAGCATCTACAAACGCTACTTGACACGTTTGAATTAGTTTGAGTATGAAACGAAATGAGAGAAAATTAACACGTACAAAATAATTCTAATGGTCTTGCAGTGCTTCCTACAGCTTGAAAAGTATTTAAAAGAGTATTAATAACATCTACAAACGGTATTTGGCACGTTTGAATTAGTTTGAGTATGAAACGAAATGAGAGAAAATTAAAATGTATAAAATAATTCTAATAGTCTTCCAGTGTTTCCTACAGCTTGAACATTTTATAAAAGAGTATTAATAGCATCTACAAACGCCATTTGAGCCGTTTGAATTCGTTTGAATATGATACGAAATGAAAGAAAATTAAAATGTACAAAATAATTCTAAATGGTCTTGCAGTGTTTGCTACATTTTCAAAATTATATAAAGGAGTATTAATAGCATCTACAAACGCTATTTGACACGTTTGAATTAGTATGGATTTGAAAAGAAATGAGAGAAAATTAAAATGTAGAAAATAATTCTAATAGTGTTTCAGTGTTTACTGCAGCTTGAAAATTATATAAAAGAGTATTAATAGCATCTACAAACGCTACTTGACACGTTTGAATTAGTTTGAGTATGAAACGAAATGAGAGAAAATTAAAACGTACAAAATAATTCTAATGGTCTTGCAGTGCTTTATACAGCTTGAAAAGTATTTAAAAGAGTATTAATAACATCTACAAACGCTATTTGGCACGTTTGAATTGGTTTGAGTATGAAACGAAATGAGAGAAAATTAAAATGTACAAAATAATTCTAATAGTCTTGAAGTGTTTCCTACAGCTTGAAAATTATATAAAAGAGTATTAGTACCATCTACAAACGCCATTTGAGCCGTTTGAATTCGTTTGAATATGATACGAAATGAAAGAAAATTAAAATGTACAAAATCATTCTAAATGATCTTGCAGTGTTTGCTACAGTTTGAAAATTATATAAAGGAGTATTAATAGCATCTACAAACGCTATTTGACACGTTTGAATTAGTATGGATATGAAAAGAAATGAGAGAAACTTAAAATGTAGAAAATAATTCTAATGGTCTTGCAGTGTTTCCTACAGCTTTAAAATTATATAAAAGAGTATTAATAGCATCTACAAACGCCATTTGAGCCGTTTGAATTCGTTTGAATATGATACGAAATGAAAGAAAATTAAAATGTACAAAATCATTCTAAATGGTCTTGCAGTGTTTGCTACAGTTTGAAAATTATATAAAGGAGTATTAATAGCATCTACAAACGCTATTGGACACGTTTGAATTAGTATGGATATGAAAAGAAATGAGAGAAACTTAAAATGTAGAAAATAATTCTAATGGTCTTGCAGTGTTTCCTACAGCTTTAAAATTATATAAAAGAGTATTAATAGCATCTACAAACGCCATTTGAGCCGTTTGAATTCGTTTGAATATGATACGAAATGAAAGAAAATTAAAAAGTACAAAATAATTCTAAATGGTCTTGCAGTGTTTGCTACAGTTTGAAAATTGTATAAAGGAGTATTAATAGCATCTAGAAACGCTATTTGACACGTTTCAATTGATATGGATATGAAAAAAAATGAGAGAAAATTAAAATGGGGAAAATAATTCTAATGTTCTTGCAGTGTTTCCTACAGCTTGAAAATTGTATAAAAGAGTATTATTAGCATCTACAAACGCCATTTGAGCCCTTTGAATTAGTTTGAATATGATACGGAATGAGAGAAAATTTAAATGTACAAAACAATTCTAATGGTCTTGCAGTGTTTCCTACAGGTTTAAAATTATATAAAAGAGTATTAATAGCATCTACAAACGCCACTTGAGCCGTTTGAATTAGTTTGAATATGATACGAAATGAAAGAAAATTAAAATGTACAAAATAATTCTAAATGGTCTTGCAGTGTTTGCTACAGCTTGAAATTATATAAAGGAGTATTAATAGCATCTACAAACGCTATTTGACACGTTTGAATTAGTTTGAGTATGAAGCGAAATGAGAGAAAATTAACATGTACAAAATAATTCTAATAGTCTTGCAGTGTTTCTTACAGCTTGAAAATTATATAAAAGGGTATTAATAGCATCTACAAACGCCATTTGAGCCGTTTGAATTAGTTTCAATATGATGCGAAATGAAAGAAAATTAAAATGTACAAAATAATTGTAAATGGTCTTGCAGTGTTTGCTACAGCTTGAAATTATATAAAGGAGTATTAATAGCATCTACAAACGCTATTTGGCACGTTTGAATTGGTTTGAGTATGAAGCGAAATTAGAGAAAATTAACATGTACAAAATAATTCTAATAGTCTTGCAGTGTTTCCTACAGCTTGAAAATTATATAAAAGGGTATTAATAGCATCTACAAACGCCATTTGAGCCGCTTGAATTAGTTTCAATATGATGCGAAATGAAAGAAAATTACAATGTAGAAAATAATTCTAATGGCCTTGCAGTGCTTCTTACAGCTTGAAAAGTATTTAAAAGAGTATTAATAACATCTACAAACGCTATTTGGCACGTTTGAATTAGTTTGAGTATGAAACGAAATGAGAGAAAATTAACATGTACAAAATAATTCTAATAGTCTTGCAGTGTTTCCTACAGCTTGAAAATTATATAAAAGGGTATTAATAGCATCTACAAACGCCATTTGAGCCGCTTGAATTAGTTTCAATATGATGCGAAATGAAAGAAAATTACAATGTAGAAAATAATTCTAATGGCCTTGCAGTGCTTCTTACAGCTTGAAAAGTATTTAAAAGAGTATTATACAAACGCTATTTGACACGTTTGAATTAGTTTGAGTATGAAGCGAAATTAGAGAAAATTAACATGTACAAAATAATTCTAATAGTCTTGAAGTGTTTCCTACAGCTTGAAAATTATATAAAAGGGTATTAATAGCATCTACAAACGCCATTTGAGCCGCTTGAATTAGTTTCAATATGATGCGAAATGAAAGAAAATTACAATGTAGAAAATAATTCTAATGGCCTTGCAGTGCTTCTTACAGCTTGAAAAGTATTTAAAAGAGTATTAATAACATCTACAAACGCTATTTGGCACGTTTGAATTAGTTTGAGTATGAAACGAAATGAGAGAAAATTAAAATGTACAAAATAATTCTAATAGTCTTGAAGTGTTTCCTACAGCTTGAAAATTATATAAAAGAGTATTAGTACCTTCTACAAACGCCATTTGAGCCGTTTGAATTCGTTTGAATATGATACGAAATGAAAGAAAATTAAAATGTACAAAATAATTCTAAATGGTCTTGCAGTGTTTGCTACAGTTTGAAAATTATATAAAGGAGTATTAATAGCATCTACAAACGCTATTTGACACGTTTGAATTAGTATGGATATGAAAAGAAATGAGAGAAAATTAAAATGTAGAAAATAATTCTAATGGTCTTGCAGTGTTTCCTACAGCTTGAAAATTATATAAAAGAGTATTAATAGCATCTACAAACGCCATTTCAGCCGTCTGAATTAGTTTGAATATGATACGAAATGAAAGAAAATTAAAATGTAAAAAATAATTCTAATGGTCTTGCAGTGTTTCCTACAGCTTTAAAATTATATAAAAGAGTATTAATAGCATCTACAAACGCCATTTGAGCCGTTTGAATTAGTTTGAATATGATACGAAATGAAAGAAAATTAAAATGTACAAAATAATTCTAATGGTCATGCAGTGTTTCCTACAGCTTTAAAATTATATAAAAGACTATTAATAGCATCTACAAACGCCATTTGAGCCGTTTGAATTCGTTTGAATATGATACGAAATGAAAGAAAATTAAAATGTACAAAATAATTCTAAATGGTCTTGCAGTGTTTGCTACAGTTTGAAAATTATATGAAGGAGTATTAATAGCATCTACAAACGCTATTTGACACGTTTGAATTAGTATGGATATGAAAAGAAATGAGAGAAAATTAAAATGTAGAAAATAATTCTAATGGTCTTGCAGTGTTTCCTACAGCTTGAAAATTATATAAAAGGGTATTAATAGCATCTACAAACGCCATTTGAGCCGTTTGAATTAGTTTGAATATGATACGAAATGAAAGAAAATTGATATGTACAAAATAATTCTAATGGTCTTGCAGTGTCTCCTAAAGCTCTAAAATTATATAAAAGAGTATTAATAGCATCTACAAACGCAATTTGAGCCGTTTGAATTAGTTTGAATATGATACGAACTGAGAGAAAATTTAAATGTACAAAACAATTCTAATGTTCTGGCAGTGTTTCCTACAGCTTTAAAATTATATAAAATAGTATTAATAGCATCTACAAACGCCATTAGAGCCGTTTGAATTCGTTTGAATATGATACGAAATGAAAGAAAATTAAAATGTACAAAATAATTCTAAATGGTCTTGCAGTGTTTGTTACAGCTTTAAAATTATATAAAGGAGTATTAATAGCATCTACAAACGCCATTTGAGCCGTCTGAATTAGTTTGAATATGATACGTAATGCAAGAAAATTAAAATGTACAAAATAATTCTAATGGTCTTGCAGTGTTTCCTACAGCTTTAAAATTATATAAAAGAGTATTAATAGCATCTACAAACGCCATTTGAGCCGTTTGAATTAGTTTGAATATGATACGAAATGAAAGAAAATTAAAATGTACAAAATAATTCTAATGGTCATGCAGTGTTTCCTACAGCTTTAAAATTATATAAAAGAGTATTAATAGCATCTACAAACGCCATTAGAGCCGTTTGAATTCGTTTGAATATGATACGAAATGAAAGAAAATTAAAATGTACAAAATAATTCTAAATGGTCTTGCAGTGTTTGTTACAGCTTTAAAATTATATAAAGGAGTATTAATAGCATCTACAAACGCCATTTGAGTCGTTTAAATTCGTTTAAATATGATACGAAATGAAAGAAAATTAAAATGTACAAAATAATTCTAAATGGTCTTGCAGTGTTTGTTACAGTTTGAAAATTATATAGAGGAGTATTAATAGCATCTACAAAAGCTATTTGACACGTTTGAATTAGTATGGATATGAAAAGAAATGAGAGAAAATTAAAATGTAGAAAATAATTCTAATGGTCTTGCAGTGTTTCCTACAGCTTGAAAATTATATAAAAGGTTATTAATAGCATCTACAAACGCCATTTGAGCCGTTTGAATTAGTTTGAATATGATACGAAATGAAAGAAAATTGATATGTACAAAATAATTCTAATGGTCTTGCAGTGTTTCCTAAAGCTCTAAAATTATATAAAAGAGTATTAATAGCATCTACAAACGCAATTTGAGCCGTTTGAATTAGTTTGAATATTATACGAACTGAGAGAAAATTTAAATGTACAAAACAATTCTAATCGTCTTGCAGTGTTTCCTACAGCTTTAAAATTATATAAAAGAGTATTAATAGCATTTACAAACGCTATTTGACACGTTTGAATTAGTATGGATATGAAAAGAAATGAGAGAAAATAAAAATGTAGAAAATAATTCTAATGGTCTTGCAGTGCTTCCTACAGCATGAAAATTATATAAAAGAGTATTAATAGCATCTACAAACGCCATTTGAGCCGTTTGAATTAGTTTGAATATGATACGAAATGAAAGAAACTTAAAATGTACAAAATAATTCTAAATGGTCTTGCAGTGTTTGCTACAGTTTGAAAATTATATAAAGGAGTATTAATAGCATTTACAAACGCTATTTGACACGTTTGAATTGGTATGGATATGAAAAGAAATGAGAGAAAATAAAAATGTAGAAAATAATTCTAATGGTCTTGCAGTGTTTCCTACAGCTTGAAAATGATATAAAAGAGTATTAATAGCATCTACAAACGCCATTTGAGCCGTCTGAATTAGTTTGAATATGCTACGAAATTAAAGAAAATTAAAATGTACAAAATAATTCTAATGGTCTTGCAGTGTTTCCTACAGCTTTAAAATTCTATAAAAGAGTATTAATAGCATCTACAAACGGCATTTGAGCTGTTTGAATTAGTTTGAATATGATACGAAATGAAAGAAAATTGAAATGTACAAAATAATTCTAATGGTCTTGCAGTGTTTTCTAAAGCTTTAAAATTATATAAAAGAGTATTAATAGCATCTACAAACGCCATTTGAGCCGTTTGAATTAGTTTGAATATGATACAAAATGAGAGAAAATTAAAATGTAGAAAATAATTCTAATGGTCTTGCAGTGTTTCCTACAGCTTTAAAATTATATAAAAGAGTATTAATACCATCTACAAACGCCATTTGAGCCGTTTGAATTAGTTTGAATATGATACGAAATGAAAGAAAATTAAAATGTACAAAATTATTCTAATGGTCTTGCAGTGTTTCCTACAGCTTTAAAATTATATAAAGGAATATTAATAGCTTCTACAAACGCCATTTGAGCCGTTTGAATTAGTTTGACTATGATACGAAATGAAAGAAAATTAAAATGTACAAAATAATTCTAAATGGTCTTGCAGTGTTTGCTACAGCTTGAAAATTATATAAAGGAGTATTAATAGCACCTACAAACGCTATTTGACACGTTTGAATTAGTATGAATATGAAAAGAAATGAGAGAAAATTAAAATGTAGAAAATAATTCGAATGGTCTTGCAGTGTTTCCTACAGCTTGAAAATTATATAAAAGAGTATTAATAGTTTCTACAAACGCTATTTGACACCTCTGAATTAGTTTGAGTATGAAGCGAAATTAGAGAAAATTAAAATGTAGAAAATAATTCTAATGGTCTTGCAGTGTTTCCTACAGCTTGAAAATTATATAAAAGAGTATTATACAAACGCTATTTGTCACGTTTGAATTAGTTTGAGTATGAAGCGAAACGAGGGAAATTAAAATGTACAAAATAATTCTAATAGTCTTGCAGTGTTTCCTACAGCTTGAAAATTATATAAAAGAGTATTAATACCATCTACAAACGCCATTTGAGCCGTTTGAATTAGTTTGAGTATGAAGCGAAATGAGAGAAAATTAAAATGTACAAAATAATTCTAATGGTTTTGCAGTGTTTCCTACAGCTTTAAAATTATATAAAAGATAATTAATACCTTCTACAAACGCCATTTGAGCCGATTGAATTAGTTTGAATTAGATACAAAATGAAAGAAAATTAAAATGTACAAAATAATTCTAAATGGTCTTGCAGTGGTTGCTACAGCTTGAAAATTATATAAAGGAGTATTATTAGCATCTACAAACGCCATTTGAGCCGTTTGAATTAGTTTGAATATGATACGAAATGAAAGAAAATTAAAATGTACAAAATAATTCTAATGGTCTTGCAGTGTTTCCTACAGCTTTAAAATTATATAAAGGAATATTAATAGCATCTACAAACGCCATTTGAGCCGTTTGAATTAGTATGAATATGAAAAGAAATGAGAGAAAATTAAAATGTAGAAAATAATTCGAATGGTCTTGCAGTGTTTCCTACAGCTTGAAAATTATATAAAAGAGTATTAATAGCTTCTACATACGCTATTTGACACCTTTGAATTAGTTTGAGTATGAAGCGAAATGAGAGAAAATTAAAATGTAGAAAATAATTCTAATGGTCTTGCAGTGTTTCCTACAGCTTGAAAATTCTATAAAAGAGTATTATACAAACGCTATTTGACACGTTTGAATTAGTTTGAGTATGAAGCGAAATGAGAGAAAATTAAAATGTACAAAATAATTCTAATAGTCTTCCAGTGTTTCCTACAGCTTGCAAATTATATAAAAGAGTATTAATACCATCTACAAACGCCATTTGAGCCGTTTGAATTAGTTTGAATATGATACGAAATGAAAGAAAATTAAAATGTACAAAATAATTCTAAATGGTCTTGCAGTGTTTGCTACAGCTTGAAAATTATATAAAGGAGTATTATTAGCATCTACAATCGCTATTTGACACGTTTTAATTAGTTTGAGTATGAAGCGAAATGAGAGAAAATTAAAATGTACAAAATAATTCTGATGGTCTTACAGTGTTTCCTACAGCTTTAAAATTATATAAAAGATAATGAATACCTTCTACAAACGCCATTTGAGCCGTTTGAATTAGTTTGAATATGATACGAAATAAAAGAAAATTAAAATGTACAAAATAATTCTAAATGGTCTTGCAGTGGTTGCTATAGCTTGAAAATTATATAAAGGAGTATTATTAGCATCTACAAACGCTATTTGACACGTTTGAATTAGTATGAATATGAAAAGAAATGAGAGAAAATTAAAATGTAGAAAATAATTTTAATGGTCTTGCAGTGTTTCCTACTGTTTGAAAATTATGTAAAAGAGTATTAATTGCATCTACAAACGCTACTTGAACCATTTCAATTAGTTTGAATATGAAACGAAATAAAAGAAAATTAAAATGTACAAAACTATTGTAAATGGTTTTGTAGTGTTCCTACAGCTGGAAAATTATATAAAAGTGTATTAATACCATCTACAAACGCCATTTGAGCCGTTTGAATTAGTTTGAATATGATACGAAATGAAAGAAAATTAAAATGTACTAAATAATTCTAAATGTTCTTGCAGTGTTTGCTAGAGTTTGAAAATTATATAAAGGAGTATTAATAGCATCTACAAACGCTACTTGAACCGTTTGAATTAGTTTGAATATGATACGAAATGAAAGAAAATTAAAATGTACAAAATTAATCTAAATGGTTTTGCAGCGTTCCTACAGCTTGAAAATTATATAAAAAAGTATTAATAGCATCTACAAACGCTACTTGACACGTTTGAATTCGTTTGAGTATGAAACGAAATGAGAGAAAATTAAAACGTGCAAAATAATTCTAATGGTCTTGCAGTGCTTCCTACAGCTTTAAAAGTATATAAAAAAGTATTAATAACATCTACAAATGCTATTTGGCACGTTTGAATTAGTTTGAGTATGAAGCGAAATGAGAGAAAATTAAAACGTACAAAATAATTCTAATAGTCTTGCAGTGTTTACTACAGCTTGAAAATTATATAAAAGAGTATTAATAGCATCTACAAACGCTACCTGACACGTTTGAATTAGTTTGAGTATGAGACGAAATGAGAGAAAATTAAAATGTACAAAATAATTCTAATAATCGTGCAGTGTTTACTACAGCTTGAAAATTATATAAAAAAGTATTAATAGCATCTACAAACGCTACTTGACACGTTTGAATTAGTTTGAGTATGAAACGAAATGAGAGAAAATTAAAACGTACAAAATAATTCTAATGGTCTTGCAGTGTTTCCTACAGCTTGAAAATTATATAAAAGAGTATTAATACCATCTACAAACGCCATTTGAGCCGTTTGAATTCGTTTGAATATGATACGAAATGAAAGAAAATTAAAATGTACAAAATAATTCTAAATATTCTTGCAGTGTTTGCTACTTTTTGAAAATTATATAAAGGAGTATTAATAGCATCTACAAAAGCTATTTGACACGCTTGAATTAGTATGGATATGAAAAGAAATGAGAGAAAATTAAAATGTAGAAAATAATTCTAATAGTGTTGCAGTGTTTTCCGACAAAGAGGCGTAATCAACGTATTGTCACAAACTTAATTTTTCAAATCTATGTAGTTAAGTATTGTAGCGTAGACAAGCTTCTCAATCTTCTATACCGATTAATATCCATTTATCAGTTTTCGAAATTCTGAATAGCTTCTATATTGTGCACTATTTTTCAGAATCGACCCGGCCTAGCATAGTATAATAGATAACAGGAGCGACGATGGTAAGCGCAGACAGATTTGAAAGGACTTGAACTACCAAAGACTCTTTTTAAACCAGTGCGAAATATACCAGTCATACAAAGTTGTGGCATTATAAAGAGAATCGTCTCTATAGAATAAGCAGAAGACATTTGCTTTATCAAAACTCAAGGCTTTGTAAAAACTACCACTTTTTCAATCTTTATTTTAAACGATCACCCTGGATCTGCTAATGATTTCAATTATTAATATTACAAAACCACATGGTAGCTCAGAGCTCAAAGTCTGCATCTGAAGTGAATAAATTGATACAATGGTATTAACAAGGTTTACACCCTCAAATATAATATACAAAAATAGATAAACTCTATTTTATGATCAAATGTATGTACATGCACGAGACCATGTACTAGGAAAAAAATTGCGACTACCTTTGATAGAGATTTTGTCTTATCTTAAACGATGCTTTAAACAATTACATTTATTACAGCAATGTTGTTATACAGTGAATTTAGTATAACGCGCAATGTGGCATTTTCGTTTCCATAAGGACTTGCTTGTTACTAGTGGTTTCTAAGGGTACGCCACGCCATGTGTAAATGCGTTTATTTTAAAATGCAATACATAAACCGTAATTTTATTGAAAACGAAGCATCAGAAAGAACAACAGGACATGTAATAACCCACATAATTGCTGCAAACTGAATTCTTTATACTATTTGATCAACAGAATTCCTTAACTCGTACAATATATTATGTTTTTACATACTCAGTAACGTTTCCATTTTAAAATAAACGCAGTTGCACATATTTCGCCTTTAAGAAACTCCCTGTATATCAACGTCAAAACAACTTGACAATTACGTTAGAAATACCTAGCAACTATACATATTTGAAACGGTTGTATCTTATTAATTATTGCTCAGTTATTAATGCTAAAATACCACTTTCACTTATTGATACCACTTAGTTTGTCGGATAGCCGAAAACGCCAGGGTTCAGTGCAATAAACTTAAATATACAGACCAAGTACACATAAACTAACATGATTTATTTTGTTTAACTATATACAATCTAACTACTAAATAAAATATAAGATTCCGTGTAGTTTACAATGAAAAATGGTTTTAATTCAGTCAACGGACTAACGAGCACCTGCTTAGCTAGGCAACCCACTTTGCATCTCTCGTTCGGTTGTCACCGGAGGCTAAATCGGGAGCGTGACAACGAGAGCCGTAGTTTGTGGCGTCCTCGTACGGTTGAAACTGGAAACACAAGGAAAAGGTTGTCAGTTTTGTTATGAATTATAACGGGGTGGTAATTTACTCTTTATTCGGGGATAAATTGTTTAAACTTTATGTGAGGCAACGGAGGGCTGTACTTGTGAGAAGCTGCAGTATCCGCAAGATCTTCAACAGTGAAATAACAGTGAATTTAACTACTATTCGTAACAGTTACAGCCGTAACCTAAACTTTAGTTTAGGGATGAAACTTGCTTGCATTTTGATATCAGGGCTCTGCAGACGGTTTCAGGAGGTGCGCAAACAGAATCTCTACAGGTGAGTGAAGCTGTAACTTTTGCACTTACTTAATTAGACTTGGGGCGGCGTGATGCAAAAATATAGCCGGTGCACTGGGAGTTCGCCAAAAGCGCTTCCGCGACAAAGTTAAGCTTTTGAATTCTTGTTAGGGACCTGGTGTATCGTGCCGCCAGGGTCCAGCACGCTACTGGAAGCTAGCAAATAATGCCCCAGTGAGTGAATAAAGCTCTTAACTTTATGTAGAGGGAACTTGATGCGTTGCTTTTTAATAAATTATGAGGGTAATTTTGGGGATTGGTTTCAAGGAGGTGAAGGTACAAAGTCTATTCGACGAGCCACGTTAAGCTACGGACGGGATCGGTTAGTATTGCTAGAGACTAGGAAATACTGGTCTCAGGAATTAAGTCTCACGGACAGGTTCAGGATCCGGGCCCAGGAGGGCCCAGAGCAGAAAGCTGATCAGAGACGGTGGACGCAAGTTCTTCTAACAGCGTGCGTTACCTGGTTTTATACCTTACCGGACCCACTAATCTGAATTGAAACTTAGGCAGGGTTGCGTAGAAGACCACCGGTTGTGGACTTGTGCAGAGCGAAAATTATTTGTGTTTTCTTCATCCTCGCGTCTTGGAGATGCATGTACCTAATTGTGGCAATGTTTTAGCGAGGTCCAAATTCGAACGCATTACAATGCGTAAAAATACAAATTTCGGCCGGCGCTAATATCACATATTAACGCAGCCTCATTCACAACAGACTATATTAACTGGCCCAGTTTTTTTGTTTTGCAGGTACATATAACAAAAAAATATATTTTCAGGGGTATGGTGGTCGCAAATTTCATAGATCTGAATGCCTAACGGAGCGGAAAACCAACGTTCGTCTATACAAGGTTCTTGTATTGGCAGAAAACCCAACGCTGTTTCCGCTTGCATACTGGTTAAATAGTTTAGTGGCGGCTGTATGTTACCCGAAAGTGTTTGGTTTCGACTGTATTGAGGGCACAGGAATAGGGTGAATGGAGTGAACGCCTTTTCCTACTAAGTGCTGGGTGACGGATGTTTTCCTACCGTTTATGTGTTAGTGAAACGGCCTCGTGACCTGGTACAATGCGCGAAAGGCTGCAGAATCCAGTGCTTGTCGGTGCCTGTTTGTACGGTCTTAGTGGGTCGCGCTGAAACACGGTCCAAAAGTTTGCTACAAGGTAATTGATGTGCGCTCTTCTGAAAGCGCTCTCGATTGTCCATAGAACTCAGCTCGCGCTAAATTCCTCTTTCGTGGCAGGTTTGCTGGGTTGGCGTCAAACTACCAGGCGTAATAGCAATACCTGATTATAAGCACGGATTAGCTCGGCTGCCACATTAATGTTATTGACGAAATTTTCAGTGGTGTGTGGTCTCCGGCATACCAATCTAGACAGTCCAACGCTTTTATCAGAATTTTGTTCTAGGATAATCAGCGAATAGACAGTTTTACTAACTCAGTGCGTTAGAAAAGAGGAATGATCTTGGTTCTAGGATAATAAGCGAAAAGGCGGTTTTACTAACCCAAAGCTTTATGAAAGCGTACAAAAGAGTCACAAGCTTAGTCCAGAGCACTCGAGCTTAGACGTAAAGATTGTTGGAAAGACCTTGATTCTAAGATAATAAGAAAAAAGGCAATTTCGCTAACCCTACGAAGCATCCAACCAGTCACAGGCGTGCTCCGGCTTTGAGGTTTAGATCAGGTCAGGTAACGTTAGGTTTAGTTCTACTTTTAGAAGAAAAGTTAGATTTATAACCCTCCTACGTGAGCTCGGTTCGCAGGGTCATCGCCCCTAGTTGCTGGACTGACGGTTATTTGCCTAACTAGATTAAATGAGGCTGTGGGGGCCTTAAGCCCTCTAAAACTCATAGTTGATCTCGGCTGGAGGCTCATTCAGGTCTGATAGCAAATATTGAAGAGGGTTAAAAGGCTGAGACTGCCCGGGCATCGCTTTTTCATGCTCGTTTGCCGCTTCTTTCCACTTTGTTCAACTGGCACAACCTAAGCGGGGAAAATAAAGAGGGGGAAAGGGCTTTATGGAACTTCTTGTGGGGCACAAATGTCTTCCTGTAGCTACTTGTTGCTACAAGTTGGCTTTCGTGGCAAATACAACGCCATACAATTTGCAAGACATGCTTACCACATTTCGTATTAAATTTGCAGGAAAGCGAAACATCACACAGTTAGTACTTGCACTTATTCTTTTATTGTTTTAGCGGTTAAATTCTCAAAACTATTTTTACCATACAAATGCTTCCAAATCAATTAATAATTTATTTCTGCTATTTATCATTAATTGCGATTCAAAATATATTTTTCTTCTTACAAAATTTGAACTAAATTGAAGCATAAAGGATGATCAGCTATTTGAAATAGCAAGAGGCTTCAAAATTATGCTAGATTAAATTAAAGAAGAACTTGAGAAAATGTTAGCTTATAATTTTTTTATTCCTAACACAACTTTCAGGGTATGGGCCATATCTTGATAAATTTAACAGTTCAGCAAGTGCAGGACTTTAGCTTTCAAAAACATATTCAACCTCTCCTTGAAAGAAGTCGATGAAACTCAACTCAACTCATTAGCAGTTTTTATTGTTTTAATTAATTTTGCTCCTTGATAACATATTAAACCGATATCTTCAGCTGCGATAAAATAATATGAACTGTAAAACTTAGGAATTGTTGAAATACTGCTTAATAGGTAACTCTCGGGATGAATTCCAAGTTATAAGAAATAAACACGTCAAAGGATGCTAAATTGGGATAGCAATACTTTATTGCCATTACAGAGGATCCGGTTTAATGCAACTTGATGTAAACAGAACCACATTCAACGGTCAATGCATTTAAGATGGCTCACACACTCTACGGGGCAAGTCACAACGGTGACGTAGAATTTTCTCCGATGTCACCGTGACGAAATTACAAATTAGTTCGGAGGAAATTAAGCCGTTAGTTTACACTGACTCCAATTATTTTAAAGTGAGTCATTTTTCTTGACACAGAATAATAGCTCGCTTAGTAGAAAATGCATTATTGTCACGGAACTGTCTCAGAAGTTTAAGTTTAAACAATAGTGCTGCGGGACAGCGTAATTAGTTTGGCCCGATAATTTACCTTTTTACTGCTCAGCGGGCTGGTCACGCTTGAAAAAAATAATAAATCACTGTATTACAGATTTTAGCATTGAAAATGTTTAACGAATTGGAGATATGGCGCTAGTACGGTGATCTTTTAGCGATTTGTGTGACGCTTGGAAAATGCGCAGTTTTCGCAAATTTTTGCGAGTTGTGCGCATTGCAGGTAAATGTTGTTGGTGTCATTTTAAACATATCGTCAAGGGCGAACTTTCTGGAGAGGTTGTGGAAATGTAAGATTCGAGGGGGCGAAAGTACGGGGGTAAAAACGATTTTTTGCACACGAAAGCGTTCGGTGCTGTTACATCGCATACTTTTTGAAAGATCCAAATGTGATTTGGGGCTAGTTGGAATGAAGATGAACCAACGCTCATCGTACTGGCTAGTTTTTGGCGTCTGCGATGTACGGGAGCAAAACTACAGGGGTAGAAAGCTGAAGTGCATTCGTAACAAACTGCATGTTCGCATAAACATGGGGAACAAAAAAATGTCCAATTTTGTTTTTGGCAGTATGTGGAGGAATCTGTGGGTTTTTAGGAATTTTGCGGTTCAGGTTTATTTAGGGGTTGCAAAATGGGGAAACCGTTATAATTATCAGAAAAATTGTAAAATTGATATTTGTGTGAAATGCGCTGTTTGGAGACTTTCCACTGGTCGATTTTATTTTTTAAGAGTATTTGAGAGGTGAAAATTTGGCTACTCAGCTGGAGTTGGGGGTTGCAAAATGGGGAACACCGTTCTAATTATCAGAACAACTTTAAAATCAATATTTGTGTGAAATTCGCTATGTAGAGGCTTTCTTCTGGTCAATTGTATTTCTTAAGAGAATTTGGGATTTGGGAATTTTGCAGCCCATGTGGAGATTTGGGGGTTGCAAAATGGGGAAAACCGATATAATTATCAGAACAAATTTAAAATCAATATTTGTGTGAAATTCGCTATGTAGAGGCTTTCTTCTGGTCAATTGTATTTCTTAAGAGAATTTGGGATTTGGGAATTTTGCAGCCCATGTGGAGATTAGGGGGTTGCAAAATGGGGAAAACCGATATAATTATCAGAAAAACTGTAAAATTCATATTTGTGTGAAATTCGCTATGTAGAGGCTTTCTTATGGTCAATTGTATTTTTTAAGATAATTTGGGATGTGGGAATTTTGTGACACAGGTGGATTTGGGGATTGCAAAATGGGGAAACCGTTATAATTATCAAAAAAACCTCAAAAATAATATTTGTTTGGAATGCGCTGTTTGGAGGCTTTCTTCTGGTCAATAGTATTTTTTAAGAAAATTTGAGATGTGGGAATTTTGCAGCCCAGGTGGATTTGGGGGTTGCACAATGAGGAAACCCGTTATAATTATCAGAAAAACTTTAAAATTAATATTTGTGTGAAATGATCTGTTTGGAGACTTGCTACCAGTGTTTTTAATTTTTAAGAGAATTCGGGATGTGGGCATTTTGCGACACAGGTGGATTTGAGGGTTGCAAAATGGGGAAACCGTTATAATTATCAAAAAAACCTTAAAATTAATATTTGTGTGGAATGCACTGGTTGGAGGCTTTCTTCTGGTCAATTGCATTTTTTAAGAAAATTTGAGATGTGGGAATTTTGCAGCCCAGGTGAATTTGGGGGTTGCAAAATGAGGAAAACCGTTATAATTATTAGAAAAACTTTAAAATTTATATTTGTGTGAACTGATCTGTTTCGAGACTTGCTACCAGTGTTTTATTTTTAAGAGAATTCGGGATGTGGGGATTTTGAAAACCAGGTGGATTTAGGGGTTGCAAAATTGGGAAACCGTTATAATTATCGAAAAAGCCTTAAAATTAGTATTTGTGTGAAATGCGCTGTTTGGAGACTTTCTACTGTTCGATTGTATTTTTTAAGAAAATTCGGGATGTGGGATAATTGCAGCCCAGGCAGATTTGAGGGTTGCAAAATAAGGAAACCGTTCTAATTATCAAGAAAACCTTAAAATTAATATTTCTGGAAAATTTGCTGTTTGGTTACCTTATACGGTTAAATTTTATTTTTTAAGAAAACTCGGGATTTGGCAATCTTGCGGTCCAGGTGGATTTGGGGGTTGCAAAATTGGAAAACCGTTATAACTATCAAAAAAACCTTAAAATTAATATTTGTGTGAAATGCGCTGTTTGGAGACTTTCTACCGTTCGATTGTATTTTTTAGGAAAATTCGGGATGTTGGATATTTGCAGCCCAGGCAGATTTGAGGGTTGCAAAATAAGGAAACCGCTCTAATTATCAGAAAAACCTTAAAATTAATATTTCTGAGAAGTTTGCTGTTTGGTAACTTTATACGGGTAAATTTTATTTTTTAATCAAACTCGGGATTTGGCAATCTTGCGGTCCAGGTGGATTTGGGGGTTGCAAAATTGGGAAACCCCTCTAATTATCAGAAAAACCTTAAAATTAATATTTCTGAGAAACTGTTTGGTGACTTTATAGGGGTCGATTGTATTTTTTAAGAAAGCTCGGGATTTGGCAAACCTGCGGTCCAGGTGGGATTTGGAGATTGTAAAATGGGAAAACGTTATAATTATCAGAAAAACCTTAAAATTAATATTTGTGTGAAATGATCTCTTTGGCGAGTTTCTACTAGTGTTTTTAATTTTTAAGAAAATTCGGGATGTAGTCATCTTGCGGCTCAGGTGGATTTGGTGGTTGCAAAATGAGGAAAACCGTTAAAATTATCAGAAAAACCTTAAACTTAATAGTTGTGTGAAATTCGTTGTTTGGAGATTTCCTCCTGGTCAATTGTATTTTTTAAGAGAACCTTTAAATCAATAGTTGTTTGAAATTTGCTGTTTGGAGACTTTCTACTAGTCGATTGTATTTTTAAAAGAATTCGGAGTGTGGGAATGTTGCGGTCCCGTTGAATTTGGGGGTTGGAAAATGGGTAAAACGCTATAATTATCGGAAAAATCTTAAAATCAATATTTGTGAAAATTTTGCTGTTTGGAGATTTTCTGGTGGTCAATTGTTTTTTTTTAATAATTCAAAATGTGGGAATTTTTTGGCCCAGGTGGATTTGGGGGTTGCAAAATGGGGAAAACGTTATATGTAGCAGAAAAACCTTTAAATCAATATGTGTGAAATTTGCTGTTTGGAGACTTTGTAATGGTTGATTGTATTTTTTAAGAGTATTCGGAATGTGGGAATTTTGCGGGCCAGGTAGATTTGGGGGTTACAAGATGGGGAAAACGATATAATTATCAGAAAAACCTTGAAAGCAATATTTGTATAAAATTCACTATTCTACAGGTCGTTAGAATTTAAAAAATAACCTTAAAATGAATATTTGTGTTCTACTGGTCGATTGTATTTTGTAAGTTCGGGATGCGGCTGTGAAGGGGAAATTACCTTATTTTGCCAATTTTTACTTTCTTTTACAATAAAGGAAGTATTGGATTCACGCCAAAAAGTCGAAATTGAGTTTTCAACAGATCTTCACGTTTTAGAGTCCCCTGATCCAAAAAAACATATTTTTTTTCATTGGTCTGTCTATGTGTCTGTCTGTCTGTGTGTATGTCTGTGAACAGAATATCTCAAAAACGGAAAAAGGTATGGCGTTGAAACTTCATATATAAGTTTTGTGTACTATGTAGATGCGACAGCAAGCTTTTGAAGAAAATCGCATAACCGGAATTTTTCAAAAACGGCTCTAACAATTTTTTTTAACTTTACATTTTTATTACATTTTTAATGTGTATTGATGTGAGATAGATGATTTTCCAGTTTAATACTTTTAAAATGGGTTTTTTCTATTTTTTTATTAACTCCTACGAGTTTAAATAGAACAGCCGGAATATTATTACATTTTTGAATTCAGCTTAAAATTCTAGAGAAAATTTGTCTCTTGAACTAACGCTATATTCTGTACCGTTTTTGTACAATTTGTAATATTTGAAAATTTTTGACAAATGCTTAAAAACTGAAAATCAAATTTTTGGTTAATTATTATAAGATCACTGTAAAAGGAAGTTGTGTGCTTGCCGAAAAATACGCTAAAACACAGAGGAAGATAATTAAAATTCTAACAATTTTCTGCTACTTGCAAAAAACATGTGATTAGTTTAATAAAAATTTAGATTTATAAAATCTTTTGCGTTAAGATACAGAGGAAGCGCTTGCAACAGCGCAAACGATATATGATAGAAAACATAACCTTAAGATAAAATTATCGAACGTCAAATATTAAAGTCACAATTCAACTCCTTAAACACCAATCACACTGCCAAAACGGTGTAAATTCCATGACCAATCCTCATTCAGAAAGATCGCGAATGCAATATACATGTCGACTAAACAACTCAAAGGTCTATTCCCATCTAATCCCTTTTTCACACTACCCTGCTCCTCCTAATAAAAAGCATCCAGTTCTTATATTTGCTATTAAAGCACGTTTCATGAGTAAACAAAATAAACTATGAACAAGTATATGTGAAGCCGCCTATGGGATGGCTCTTAATTCTCAGAGCTCCTTTAAAATAGATAACCAATGTAATAATAAGAATGACTCATATAAGCAATACATCTTCTAAAGTTATATAAAAAATATTGAGTGTAATATCGAATTCAACATCTTTATCTAATTGCAAATTAATATTAAAGTGCAGTAACGTTTCGCGTGGTGTACAATAAACAATAATAATACAGATGTGAAAATTTTTTAACTTTTTCTGTAGTTCTATTCCTTGTAATGTTTTCATATTTTGGAAATTTTATGCCAGACTTGAAAATTAGCAAAATTTATTTTCAATGCATTCAGGGCTGGGCAGTAATTAATTACTTTTTAATTAAATTACTAATTAAATTCCTTTTTGTGTATTTGCCTTGGAATTGAATTACTTTTCAAAATGCGTCAATTGTAATTGGGAATTGCCATCTTTGTTAGAAAGTACTTGAAAATTCCTTTTTAAAAGTAATTAATTACTGCATTCAATTACTCAATTATTTTCGTGTAATTAAATTACTCTAAAGTATTTAAATTACTTTATAGGTATTTGAATTACTTGTGGTAATTGAAACTACTCGAGGTAATTGAATTACTTTGTGGTATTTCAATTACTGAATTACTGACCTCGATAGGGTGCTAGATCTCCAGAACGCATAAAAAAGATAAGTTCTTATTAAGTTACATATTAAGCAAATCGCAGGGTATTCCCCGCGCAATATAATTTATTATTTCCTCTGACGATTCGAATAACAGCAACTTCTGCATTTTGTATGACGCGTCCACGAACAATAGTGCGTGTATCTGTAGCTTCTAATAATGACAATCTGTATTGTGAGAGACGCTAAGTGTAAGACGCTATAAGAATATTAGCGGTAAGTACATTACAGATTACAATACCTACGGTAAAATAATAATTTTAAATAGATTCATTAGGCGATATTGGTTCATAATGATTATTTATTCATTTCAATTTGCTGGTTTTAAACGATCCGTGCAAGTGTAACAGACGTTAGGTCCATAAAATTATGTTTTTGAGTGAGGAATTGAATTAAACGGACAAAATCCGATAACAACATTTAAACAACGAAAACACATATATAAAATGTACCTAATTGCAAAATCCCATGTCTAGTTGACTCAAAAATGCATTATGGCGTATGGTAATTTTAAAACGCCGCCGCATAAGTTTACCGAATTCTTGCTCATATGCTGCTTTTTATACTGGCTGCAGTATGTTAGCTGTGATTATTATTGAAAAAACCCTTGCTAATTACGAGACATTCAAATATTGGCTTCTTAATGATTTTACACAAAATTCCATTTCGTTTTTTAAAGAACAGTGTATAGTGACCCAATTTACGTAATTTGATATTTTATTTCCCTAAACTTAAAATCAATAGGTATTATTAAAAATGTTAATAACATTTTGAAATTTGAAGTAAAAATATGGAAGCAACCTGAGCAATTTAATTGTCGAGCGTTCACAGTAATTTTCTTATTCGGTGTGTTCAAAAAGGAAATGCTTAAGGGTTGGCTATGAAATATAAAAGTATTGGGAACAGCAAGCTTTAGACTTCATTAACATAATCACTGTTGTTGCTGTCATAAGTTTATATTATACGCTGTAATCGCGATTGAAAATTCTAAAAATTGCCATATTCAACCCTTATGTAATTTCTTTTTGAACACATAGTATAAAGGTCACTTGAATGTAAAAATGACTTCATTGTTACCTTGAGCAAATTATTTCAATCAGCCGTTTTTAACTAGGTTTATCAGTCATCTGTCAACTTTCAATCGTCCCTGATCAACACGAAATTGATACTTTCTTTATAATTTCAGAAGTTACCTAATACATTTTTAATAACTATTTGTATTACTAGGGAGGAAAATGTATCATTCCCTCCCGCAGATGTAGTTTAGTTCTTCAGAGTTTGCGAGAACAGTACCTAATCAATTTATTGTAATCATGCAAGGGATGAAATGAGGTTTTAGTCCAGAGTTATACATACAACACTTTTACATTTTATGATGAGACTATCTCTTGTAATAAGCTGCATTCAAAAATATTTAAATATGAAAACCAGGAGGCTAGTTGATTTATTATTAATAATAATCACCGTCTCTAATGGCAACGGCAGTTAATGTTATTCCCTCCCACTGCCATTGGAAACCAACCAGGAACCCAAACGTATATTTATTTTTCCTATACCCCTAACAGACAACAGAAAATGTCACTTTCGTATAAAGGGGTAAAAAAAAGTATTTTCAAACTGAGCCAGAGACCGTTCTTCTACAAAATCTAAATAGAAATTTTCTGTCAAACCCTTAAGAAATCCAATGCTTCACCCTGTATACTTAGGTAAGTTAGATATTTTTGTCATTCAGCCTCATGTTAAGCGTATTTAATAATAGATTGTTCTACAAGTTAAGAAAAGTGAAAGTTTTTCAACGTTTAATTCACGAGCGAGTGATGCAAAGGGAGTGGATTAATTTATCACGAACATGGAAAAATCACTTTTATAACATATTCAGCGTGCTATTTTTTCTATCATTACAAAATCTAGCCAAAATTAAATTCGACATTTCTTCATATTCGAATTTTTTTTTTAATTCGCAGTGAAGAACGTTGAAAACGTCAAATAAAATACGAGAAATCGGCAGTGAAGTAGTCCATTGTTTTACAACTTTTTGTAGGCGGCTGGGCGATAGGTAAACGTCAACCGACGTGAACGTAACCTATAAAAGTTGGTTAAAATGTTGTAACTTCGCGATTTCTGGATTTTAAAAAACAATTTACCCCTGGGCACTGGGAGTTCCTTTTCAATCCTTGTGTGGTTTATTTGCTTGGGCCCTTCGGGCCTCGGCAACTAAATACCTAATCGTGACAAAAAGCTCAACTTTAGTGATAACTTATGTGGAAACTAATATAAAAAAATATATAGATTTGAACGTCTACCTTCTTACTGAAGGGACTTTGTACTAAAGTATATTAGGTTTAATCGGTTTATTATAACCTAAGGAATCTATGCCAAATCGGTGTCCCATTTTTTTTGGGACATCCTGTATAATTGTTATCCTTGCATTTATTTATTTACTTACATCTTACATCAAAACAAACTAAAAACTTTTGGTTTTGGTGAACGGTGCATGTAGCTAGAAGATTTAATTATCAAAAAAGCGTCAAGAGTGATAAAGTATTAGGTTACTATAGTTAACAAAACATAAAAATTAAGCATTTTTAGATAACGATTACGAATCGACACGACACTAATGATAGTTGCAACTTGCAAGAAAATTCTACTAAATACAACTATATGACAATAATTTTTATTGAAAGTAATTGAAAAAGTAATTGATGTTGTACAATTACAATTACTAAGTAATTGGTAATTGAATTACTATTTCCTGTGAGTAATTGAATCTCTGGTAATTAAATTACTACATTGGGCGGTAATTGGTAATTATTAATTAATTACTTTTTAAAAGTAATTTGCCCAGCTCTGGTTGAGTATAAGGGACAGTCAATGATTATAATTATGTGTGACAGTTAACGGAGTATTACAGGTGTTACAATTTGGTGCTTCACGTTTCTGCAGTAGATAATCATGAGTTAATTTGGTATGTCCAATTCTCAGTCAATTCAGTCTTGTCCTATCCTTGCGTGTTAAATTGGTTGTTGGGTTCCATTTTCCGGTTTCTAATTTGATGTTTCGTAGTTTGTATTGTTGCGTCGCCATGCAGTCGCATTTACATTTTTCGTAAATCACACTTTTGATATAATTCTTACAATCTTTAACGGTATTACTGTTTTCCATTGTATTAGTTGTAGTGGTAGTGAGTTTAGCTTCGATGTCCGCTTCTTCGTTGCCTCGAATTCCCATGTGGAATGGTATTCATATCATAGCGATACTTTTTACTTTAAATTTTAATTGTTTAAACAGTGTATGCATGCCTTGTACATGAGGATATTTACTATAGATGTCCTTTATGCTTTCCAATGCACTTAGCGAGTCTATTAACACCACATAGTTTTTAGACGAAGTTTGGCAAATGTACTGAATTGCCTTTTTAATGGCGTGTAGTTCAGCAGTATTTATGGAACTTTTTTCACTAAGTTTGTAGATTTTACTGTAATTTTCACATTTCAACGCACATTACCGTTTAATTTAGAACCATCTGTATATATTTGTTCGTGATTAGGGTACTTCTGTATTATTTCGGTTAGTAAACGCTTAAATAAGGATGAGGGTGTTTGGTTTTTTGGGAATTTGCAGAGACATGTGTTTATTTCGGGCAAAGGAATGGTCCAAGGGTGAATTTTCTCACGGCAGAAATAGGTGTCAGAAAATGCTATGCCTAGATTGTCCATTATCTGCTTTGCCTTTATTGGGACTGGTGGTGAAAGAGCCGGTTTAGGTTTGAACTTATTTTTATATAGAAGGTTGTGCATCAGATTATGATTTACATGATATGGATTAGCCGATGGACTTACAAAGTACGCTAGTTTTAATTTTTTTAATTATTAATAATAAACTTGCCTGGTCATATGACTGAATTTATAGTATATAATAACGATATTCATAATTATAAGACTAGATTTGTAACTTACCTTAGATTACGCTTAACAGCAAAATCATGTCCTCAAAAAAACTTTTATAATAGACTCAAATTATGTAATGAAATGCCGAAACTAAACGGGCTGCTAATTTATATCATTTAAAAATCTTTGTTCAAGATATGTTAAATCTGTTTGTTAATAATAATATCTCTTTTTGTAGACATCTTAGAGATGAATAAACCAACATTTATCTACATATAATCAAGGTTCGATTGAGAGCGCCAAACAGGACATAGAAAATATGTTGACTTCCTTTATAAAAGACAACCACATCACCAAATTGTCAAATGGTATTCGCTTTGTGCATTTTCTGTAAAATAGAGAGAATACTTGAATCAAGAATCACACAATCGCAATGTCATGTGTGGAATTAAACCAAAAATTGGACTGACGACATAAATAGGAG
Source organism: Agriotes lineatus (assembly GCA_940337035.1). NCBI lineage: Eukaryota > Metazoa > Arthropoda > Insecta > Coleoptera > Elateridae > Agriotes > Agriotes lineatus. The sequence goes on from CALNHX010007327.1 coordinate 75,447, forward strand.
TATTGCCTTCTGATCTTACTAAAAATTTCCACGATGAGTGGATGATTACCGTAAAACGAGCCGTTTGCCCAAGATGACAAAGTAGGGGCTAATTCGTCATCTTGGGCAACTTCGTCAGTTCGGCAACCGATGTACGATCTATTCCTGTAATAATGCCGAAGAAAAGCAGAAAAGTGTTCGGAGGTAGGAGTTACCAGCGTTATGATCCCCAGTTAGTTGAAGACGCACTGAAGGATATTGGAAATGACCTCTCGGTGTTGTCA